>JACCID010000184.1:0-237795 GCA_018906775.1 Sycophila sp. Sp_5 | reverse complement strand
TTAAAATCGGAGACAATGTATGGATGACGAGTGGTCCAAAGCCACATAAATTCGAAAATCAATACTCAGGGCCGTACTTAGTAACTGAAACATGGGAAAACGGCAACGTAAGAATTGCAATAAAAGAAAATAAAACCAAAGTTGTGCACAGCAATCGCTTACGCTTATCGCACTTGCAACCTGCACCTAATTAAAACCTTTCCGCACAAAAAAAAAAGAGTTACTTATTTGCTGAAAACAGGCTTATAACTTAAATATCCGCTATACATATTAATAATTAATTGATGTTACAGATGAAATTTGTCTACCTTATATTAGCAGCATCAATCTTCCATTCTACACAAGCAATTATTGGTTACGATTGTGGACAAAAATATGCAAATTTTACTTCTTTTTCGTTAGTTGACGTAGAAGAATGTAACATACCGGAACCAATGGTTAACATAACCAAACAAAGCTCGTTAGATATTTATTCACAATTACGAGGATAACAACTCGCGTTTATTATTGTCGAGTCGAATAAGGAACGGACAGGACAAAAATCAGGGAGGGCAACCCCGAAGCAAAGCAAAAGAAGTACGAAGGGCAGAACAAGAAAAAAGAGTAAAGACACACACTGTCTGAACAACCATCAGTTTGGTGCAAGGGAGTATGACACACACCCACGAGGAGTACGACGCCGAAAAGAGCACGATCCTAGAAACACCCATAACGGCACGAAGTTCAGACCTAAGTGGGAGGACGGCAGACGGGCTTTCGGAAACGGGGGAAGAACAACGGGGGAGACGAGGGAGGTAAAAGCCAAAAAGCAGACCGCAATCCGCCGGGAACCGGGTTTGGTCCTTTGTCTCGATACTCAGAGGTCAGACAGTGCAAGTCGGGCGGCAAGCCTCTGTTAGAACGCATGTACCTTAGCGCCACTTGCCAAAACGCAAATACTACACGACTTCTAATGTAAAGTTGTTAGGCGACGTACATACAACGAACATAAGACAAAGAGAGAAAGCACTGCGCTTCAACAGTCACATCACTTTTGTAAGTGAATCTATGCATTACGTTGACTGTTACATAAACTAGCAAGGGTAATTATGTAGTACGGAGTGCAAATCGTTCCCTAATAATGCCGCACAAAACATTTTCTACCGCAAAAGACGTTTTATATGAACAGAGCGAAATAAAGCCAGGATTTCCAGCAGTATTTAGACAAAAATGTAAACAATATGGGAGACTAGTTATGGCAGCAATTTTACTATGGCCGAACTGGGTGTATTTACATAACATAAACGGACGAGTTGGTCAACGAAAACAGAGCTGTTCCATGACTACTGACACAACAGACTCAAATTCAAACAAAGAACTATAAAGAGAAAAAAGAGTACGCACAAATGCATTAAAAAGCTAAGCTGGCGGCGCCCGGAATTAGCGCGTAAGCAACTTAGGAGAAGCACCCGGGTACAGGAGGGCTCTAGGCCAGGGCGAAGTGGTAGGAGTTTTACAAATGGGTAAACCTGTACGAAAGGTTCGACGTATGAAGATACTAATGAATCATAAAGAATCCCCGAAGTCCACCGCTGAGCTAAACCTAGTTCACCTATTTTAAACAACCACTTAAACATCAAAGACTCAGGTTTTACAAAACAATTCGGCACAAAAACTATTTGCGATAACATGATTCCTGTAACTTATAATTTAGGCGGAAAATGGTATAAATTTTTACCAAAAATTACGTCGCAAGATGCGCCTGCTATATTAAAGCCTTCTACTAAACAAACTTGGCACTATACAAGTCCAGTTGATTTGGCTAATAGTGGAATTTACAGTCCGGAGGATATTGATCGTTTAAAAACCTTTATTATGTTTCCAAATGAAAGAACTGCTGTTTTAAATCAAATAGCTATGACTGTAACGGGAAAAGCACCTCCAACAAATCAGTTTTCTATGACTAAATTATTCGACGAAGAAGCAGTAGCCAAATTAGCCGAATCGACTTGGAATAAAATATACTCTAAGTTCGTAGCCTTTGGCTCAGTCAGTGCTGCATTTATTACTTTTCTTATGATTTTAAGATTAATTAAATTTGTAATTGACACTATTATTCATGGTTATACTCTACATTCTATTTATGGTTGGTCAGTATACATACTTGCATCGTTCTGGAACACTATCACCCACCTGCTGGTACATCTTGCGCATCGACCTGCTCCAAGAGAAGAACCAAGAGATCAAGAAAGAAACGAGGTACCTGCACCACAAGCAACAGCCCCCGCACTCGAAGCAAGTGATATTGAGCCGAAGCAAATCCGCAAGCAGAAGCCGCAAGCAAACCCCCGCAGCGAAGGTCAGCGATCCAACAGTGCAAATTTTTCCAGCCGCAACCATATAATCGAAAATCGCATTTACCCTCCGATAAATATACCCGAAATTAATTCTTTAAATAATTATTATAATACTAACAACACCAATCAAGTATAATCATGAATAAGCAGCATAAAATGCAAATTCTATCTCAGGCTATTGACGCAAAAGTAAAGCTATTGTGGCTAGCCCAACTTAAGGGTGAACCTATTAC
Organism: Sycophila sp. Sp_5; assembly: GCA_018906775.1. Taxonomy (NCBI): domain Eukaryota; kingdom Metazoa; phylum Arthropoda; class Insecta; order Hymenoptera; family Eurytomidae; genus Sycophila; species Sycophila sp. Sp_5. Next base: position 235,226 of record JACCID010000184.1, on the reverse strand, counting down.
TCATTATAATCGAAGATTAAATGATGCACTCGAGCTCTATATTGAAATTACTAAATTAGCACAGCACGAACTTAGTAAAATTTTTGAAGACGCACATAAAGAACAACAGTTAGCAATCTATATTTATATTAAAGGTCTTAAGCCTGAAATTAAACGCTATATTTGTCCAGCTAATGTATATTCTAAACTTAGACAGGTGCAAGATCATGCTACACAAATCGCAAATAACCTAAATGATTTAGCTGAATTTAGAAGTGACGTCAGTGCACTGTCTTGCCGCATTCACAACGCGATAGCCTAATGTCTACTAAGACCATAAGAAAACTACAGGTAAAGATTAAACACGCGATGTTTTGACATGACCATCAATATGTTGATCATATTTTGCCATAAATTGAATTAACTGCTAATCCCGCATCTCTCTCATCACTCCCGACCTCACAACACCCGCCATAATGGCGCTGTCAAAATCCCGTGAATGCGAAGCTGAGCATCAGTTGCAAATGGACGCCAGGAAGTGGTAAGTATGCAAAGTTGTACCGCAGCAACCACGTTTTACACGCACCACCAGCAGCATTAAGAATAATCAGGCAATTCCGCAACTAATGGATAGAACGAACGGACAACTAAACATATGCACAACCTTTTCGACCCGCTATGTGATGCGAAGCTTTGATCACCCATTGCCTCCCGAACATACAATATCGATGTCCACAAATACATCTTCTATACCTATGTCGCTAAACGGGGTATTTTGTTAACGAGGAGCAAAGACACTTACTGAGCGGATTCGTGCTTGCCTTTCCAGACTCGGTAGAGTTACCTAACCTGCCTACAAACGATCGAACCCCTTATTTTGGCGGAATCGCTTCAGTACACGGCTATCGGTCCCGACGCTAAGAATCCTTGGTGCAAAATAGAACTTTCAAAAACGCAGATTTTATCAGCAAAACTAATACCTGAAATAACAGTACAAATTATGTCCACGCTCAAACGCATGTATGATCCTAATTTTTCCTGGAGAACTAAAATGACATACCCCGTGTCGCAGCAACAATCAAAGCAGAACTCAGGCCATCGCGCCCGTTATTCACCCTTGTCTAATTATGATGCAAAATAGCTCTAATTCAACAGGTCAATCGAGAAAGAAGATTAGAGAGACCAGCATAGGTGGAGACTGAATACTGAAATTAAACTAGTAAAGGAATTCTATGTGATCAAGCCACTGAGAGATTCGCTCAGCGAAAAAGGGGCTCCATGTTATTGATAGTAACTCACTGCACCGAGCTTAAGACGCTTCGGACATGGGCTTTCTGTGGCTAGCAAAAAATGAAATCCCGGGTTAACTAAGCTTATCAGCTAGGTATCTGGGAAACGCAGCGCCGTACCATATTGAAAATCCCCGAACTCCTTTTACGGGTCAATTAAAGATGAGATTATAAACAGTATAATGTAACAATTATATAACCCGGAGACTTTCTTATAGCAGCGCGCGAGACAAAAGTTTCCGCACCAAAATTTAGCAGGTGCACTCTCATTAATGCGGTAAAGCGTCAAATGCACAATAGCAGCAAAGCTATAACACCGCACCCAACCATTTTGTAGACAACAAACCCAGTCACATTAAGCCTCTAAAACCTTCATCCCGAGGATACGCCACCGATCACAATACCAGGCAAACCCCGTGGTAGCTTATTCACGACCAGGCACAGCCAAGAAACCAATTCTGACAAGAAAGCCCCAATATGACAGGTCTTCGCTAACCATTGAGCGATCCCTGTAAGCATGCAATATACTTTAAGTGCTTGTAATAAGGCCAGTAGCTCAGGTGTTAAAAAATTATTCATTGAAAATTTAAGTACGAGTCACATCTAAATCTGTCAAGGGCCCAACTGTCCTATCCAAACTCCCTACCCCGTTTCATCACACTCGGCAAATGATTATACCCAACAAATCCGTACGTATACACGGATATACGCCCGCAATAGTCACCGAGACGGGGCGGGATCAAAGTACCAAAGTCATGCCATGACTGATTGACCTGCTATGGACCTCTACAATATCGATACTAAATCACTAACCCATAGTTGGCCCAGGCTATCACAGACTCAGATGCAGCATTTCTGCAGATGCGGTGACTTCCCAACTTAACACTGATGCGACCTATTTACTTACGCTTGCACTCAATTAAAAAACAAGTAAGCCCCTTAAGATCAGGACTCGAAATCTCAAAGTGTTTTATCAAGCGCAGGGCGAGGAAGCAGAATTAAACTCCCGGACTCCCAATAACCTACTCACCAGGACGCAAGGCGGGTTCACAACTCCTCAGGTAAGGAAGCCCCCTTTCCCGTCCCTAGCCACAAAGACCCTAACATAAACACCACGGAGAAAGCAACGGGTCCCGTACGGGTACAGCGCTAAATTACTCCCTCACATCTGCCGACGACGCCTGGCCCTCGCCCGCACGCAATCGCACAAGCGGTTCGCGCCAACTCCCTGCCGCATTTTGACCTCCCTGCCCCCGGCACCGCCCAACTTCTGACCGCCTCTGCGCCAGCCTCTTTCGACCCTATGTGTATTGTGCTCACCACCCAAGACTCAAACTGCGCCGCATGACTTGTTCTGCCCCCACTCCTACCGAGTTGACTCACCCGTCCAATGCAGCACAAGCGGTGCCTCAACCCCCTTGCCACACAATCATGCATTTAGAAAATGTCAGATTGTTGTCGAAAAAGGCTAGAGATTAGTTATGTCATTCCCACTGACAGCAGCAAAGACAATTGCGTGTATCGGTTAAACAACAAAATGGGAAATTAAAGTAAGATTGCAGTAACACCGGTAACAGATGGTATTAAGCAAATAGCGGTCATTGCTTACCGGGAAAATTGTACCGCGACCCTGGAGGTCACACAATTCCAGGGGGGAGAAGGATCAACATCCCCACATTGCTATTGTTATTCCCAAATTAAAATTAGATTTATTAATCCCTTTGAAGTCGAGAAATATTAATGGAACCAAATGATCATGCTCGCACCTAAAAACAATCGTAGTAATAATTATAATAATATTATGAAAATTATAATCAGTAACAACTATTTGTATTGCTTTAGTAAGCATATGCGCACTTAGCTTAATAGCATATTGTAAACCTAGGGAAGAAAAACCCTAAAATCAACGATAAAAGCAAAAGAAATACTATTCGATTAGATCCTGAATTTAAATGCGAATTTAGCACTTTGGAAAATTCCGGTACCCTAACAACAGTAACAATAAATTAAAGAGTTGTCAAACTCGCGAAATCGCGATTAAAAATTCAAGAAAATAGTCAAACAAAGCGAATTTATGCTAGTCCTACATTTCCACCAAAACGTGTTTCTAAGAAAAAATAGATTATGATGTACCCAATTTTCCACCACGAAGAGTTAAACGTAAAGCGAAAAGGACGATCGAACACTTATCGTAGTCCTGTCTACCATAGTTGAAATCGACGAAGATCGCTGTAGATCGCCCAAAGTATGAAAATTGCGAGAAAATTTTTTCCGCTTCTGTAGACAAACTTAGAAAATGGCTATGTACCCATGAATAGAAGCAAAAAAACATATAACTATAGAATCTGATTATATTTTTATGGCTGATTTAAACAGTACATTATAAAAAAAATTAGAGTAGAAAAATTTTCTCTGGTAGTAAAGTTTGTAACAAAGGTATTGCTCGACAGCGCGAGCAATAGCTTTGTTACGAATATAAGTCGGTACGCAACGCGCGTATATTTAAGATATACTTGCGTTAGCGCGACCCGCGACGGCCGGAGAGCAAGTGTGCTCCCGAGCGTCCCCACTACGCGACGCCTCCCCACCCGCGGGAAGACGTCGTCATGGTAACCGGGCTCTCCCACCGAGCGCGCCTCGAGCCGAGCGGCTCGGAGCGAGCGAGAGCTGACTGACAAATTCAGTCCACTCGGCGCACTGAGCCGAGCTCCAACCTTCAGGGGAGATTCACGCACGTAATGAGTGCGTGTAATTGGACTTGCCGCGTATTATAGAATAGCCGTACTTGCCGTACTTACGTTGCGATTAAAATTAAGTTTTCTTTATTGTGTTTTAGAGTCACCGATGCGGAGGGCAGGGCGAAGCCCTATTAGTGTGTAAATAGCGAGCGCTCGAGCAACATAAGCGTAGTTGTTTTTTTTTTGTATATATTATTTTCTATTTTTTATGAATAATAAATATCGAATAGTTTAATCATAAATAAAAGTGTATCCAGTTATTTATCTACGTGCAGTGAAAATCCGTATTGATATTGAAAGTACCGCGTAACGGGGGTTGCGAGCGTACTGAGCTCGTTCCGTGTTAGAGCTGTGCGCGTATTGAGCGTGACAGCTGGGGTTTGTAACAGGCGTATTGAGCCTGTTCGCGAGTAGTACTCCTGGACGTATTGAGTTCAGGAGTAACCGGGACACCTCCTCCTACCCCATAGAAGACTCGATTGTTACAAAGTAGATTAGCGATTTTAGATTAATATTTAAGCGTAATATATAGAAATATATTTGTGTGCCTTAGAATATTTAAATATTTAATTAATAATTTTTTCTTTCTCTCCTTTGTCCTTTTTCCATTGCCTACATCCAATTCTGTTTTAGAAAAGAAAACATCATGGCAGAGAAAACTGTACCGAAAATTCCGTTTGGAAGAGCCACACGACTACAATACTTAATCAAGAATATTCACAGAAATGAACTGCTGTCCATGGTAGTTATAACAATCAATCAAGAATCGTAGCTGACAGGATATTGGAAGAAGAGGAACAAATGTTAGAATGCATTAATAAAAGATAACGTCGAAATCTGCGCAGAGAACGAAAAATTCAACAAAAAAAGTGGCCTATTATTCAACAAAAGGACGAAAAAATTATAATTAAGGTTATGTCCATGGCTAAGCGATGGATATACAGAAGAGAAAAAGGAAATCCAAATTTTAGTACACAGTTATTATTAGCAAAAATTACAAAAGGCAACGCAAACTTCTGCGAGGATTTGCTTTATGCAGTATTTAGAGCAAAAGCAAACAAAATCAAAAATCGAGAGAACAATGAGGAAAATCAGCATAGAGAAATTGAGCCTTTATATCCTAATTGGATGAATGACATTAATAATAGAGAAATAGTCCTTAGAAGAAATGCATCTTTTTCAACACGAGGAAAAACATATGGAGAATTTGCACATTTACCATTTGGAAAATATAATTCTTGGGGTTTCGATCTGTTTTTTGGAAACTGTAGCAATTGCAGAGCTCGTTTACCAGCATGGAGGCAATGCACAAGATGTTTACATTTACACATTGCATATCCGAAAAAACCAACCTCAACTGTAGCCTGGGAATGTCCGAATCAAGAACATCAATTAGCATTAACAAATCCTCAAAGATGTGTATCATGTCAAGGACCATGCACGCCTCTTCCAGTATTTGTATCTCAAGAAACAATTAATTTAAATGATCGCCTTTTTCCTGGATGGAGCATTTGACTAAGAAACCGCATTTGCTGCCTCCGCCCCGAGTAAAGGAGAGAAGGGAGCGTATTTAGTAGAAACCATCCTCGCTGCCTCAGAGAAAATTAGGGAGGGGAGCCATATTAGGGAAGTAAGAACCGCCCCGTTTCTTTAAAAAATCAGGGAAAGGGAAAAGTGAAAGTTTGAAATTTTTTTTTTTCTTTTCGATTTTCCCTCAAAGTTGACAGTTTTCTCGAGACTCAGTCTCGCTCGAACCACTCAAGCAAGATGTTGTACGCCGCCATAATCGCCTTTGCTGCTCTTAAGCAAATATTGAGACCATCGAAAAAACCAAGAAGCCGTTCACCGCCAGTCAAGGGGCAGGAAAAGAAGATTGAAGAACTTCTGCTCGACGAGTATCGCCAAGCAGCGGTATCAAGAGTGCCGGGCAGAGTACCAACGTTGCAAGAGCTGTCCTACAGGACAATCCAGAAAAATCTGCAAGTCCACACCGAGCTAGCTTTGGGTGCATTTTCTGCCAAAGCTCGGCGGCGCCTGCACAGGAAGAGCAAGGGCATGCGCCAAGCGGTCATACGCTTGGGACCCTTCAAGTGCACGCTCGAGCAGGTACTTCTATCGTGAAAGTGCGACGACGGCGTAGTTCGACCAAGGGACATCTCGGAGAAACTCGATAATGAAGGCAGACCTATACAGAGAAGAGTGCCACTCAACGCTGTGGTAAAAACTATCAGCGATGCCATGGCAATGGTTTGCCCCGAACTGCGTGCGCATTACCGCGACATGATCACCGATGTCAAATGCGAGCGCAGTTGGAAGGCGGAGACAGAATCGAGAGATGAGGACGACTACGAGCCACTCTACACCGGAGATTTGTTTTTTGAAGAAAAATGGTTCGGCAGAACGCACCCGGATTCCCCGATCAGCGGTTTCTGCAACAATTATTGGGATAGGGTGTGTCGACACAGCGCGTGCGAACAGCTCATACCGCTGTGGAGAAGCTGTGTCCGCTGCGCCAACGAATGTATGCGGAAGGTCAACGGCGAAGCACAGTGGATTTGCTATTTCGAGTGCGACAATCCAATACACCGCCTCGAATTGGACATCGTAGATGAGTGCTCCACGCACTTCGGATTTGAAGAGCCTCAATATTATGCTCTGTCGATGTATGAATAGAAAAAAAGATGGATGAATTTTTTCTTTACAGCGTCCCTCTACCCCACTCCTCTCCTGTTCTCCTAATACTTCTCCCAAGTAATTTTAAGTATTGAGGGTAGATTTTGAAGTTCTCCTGCTCTAGAATTTTAGAGGAAAGAATTTAGATTTATTTGAAAGGGAATTGCTGCTTAAACTGCTGCAGTTTTCCCTGACATAATAAATAAAATTCAATTTAACGAAAATTTTGGAAGATATTTAGCTACATTCATATCCCTAACCTACGAAAAGGAATCGCTATAAATTTAAGCGAGTCCATAGTATCCTCCCAATTTTAAATTATTCCTATATATACATAAAATAATAAAAGTATATAAAGCCAGTTCTCGGGTCCATTTTTATGGTTTAATAATTTATGGTAGCAAGAATCCACAAAAATTGAATATTCGCATTTGCCGCTCGATGCGAGGTATTCGACAAAAGAAATAAATTACATTCGTGTAAAATACACAAAGCCTCATTTCAAAAATCAAATTGCAGTGAATATAGCAAAAATTTTAAAATAATCAAGACGTTTGCAGAGAGCAACTGCAAACGTCACAACCTCATCATCTTTTTCCCCTTCGTATTGCTTAATGCTACAATTTTTTAATTCTAAACAGAATTTGCAAGCGCTAAAAATTTTTAACTTTTCACTTCTAATGTTAACGTTTTTTTCAAGATTTCGGGTAAGTAAAACGTTGGAGTATATGCAAGTTGAATATAAAGAAAAACTATTTTGCCCCGGTGATAGTACCGAGCTAGCTTGTACCGCTGCAGGTTGCAGTGCAGGTGAAATTTTCACCTAGGTGTACAGCTGTCGAAAAGCAAAGATTTCGCCTTATCCCAAAAGCAACGGAAAAATTAGCCGGTGGTGGTGGTGGGTTCGTTAGAACACTTGTATCACTCGAGGAAAACCCTCATTCTGAAAAAATCTCGCCGAGTGTATAGTTCTTGTTTCTCCGTGTGATTTTTTCTCCGTGTGATTTTTTCTCCGTGTAATTTTTTTTAATTAGCTAAATTTTAATTAGCTAAATTTCTAATCCTTTTTTATCGCTTCGTTTACTCGTTGAGTTGCGATTTGTGCCAGGGTGCTTTTGTGGATTTCCTGTTGTGTCAGTGCTTAGTTTGTGTTCACCGAAAGAAAAAAATAGAAATGGATGCGCAACAAAAAAAATTGTTTGTCGCCGTTCTGCGCTCTTGCGCTTTATATTTGCGCGACGAGAACCGCTGGGCGGCGGTTCGTTTCAACGACCAATTTTTGAGGAGAATTGGCAATATGACAGATGAAGAGCTTGTCATCGAGCTCACATCTATGGTGGAGCAAACGAGTTGCACGGAAATCGCGCACCTGTACGACATCGGGTTGCAGCTCTCGAGAGCTGGGGTTTTGATCGCCGGTGATATCGTCGCGGCGAGAGGCGATGTGGAAGAACCCACTGTAAAGCCATTGATGGAGGCTTTTAAATCGCTTTGTAAGTATTTTAATTTTTCTTATATTAAATTTTATATTTTTCTTTATTATTATATTTTATATTTTTCTTTATTATAAAATTTGAATTTTTTACTTTTCTTTTAAATTTTATATTTTTACTTTTTTATTAAATTTTAATTTTTCTTTTCTATTTAATTTTTTTTTTCATATTAAATTTTAATTTTGTCTTATATTAAATTGTATGCGAAGTGTGTGCTGCCGACAACATCATGACGAAAATCTGTTCGTATTGTGGTGTTCGACAGCACATTTACAAGGGTCGCAGTTGCGTCGAAGATTTTATTAATTTTGTAGTTCGTGAGAAAAAATCAGCGGGCAATAGAAAAGATAATTATTTTTCTTCTTTTGTGTGCATCGCGCACAACGCACGTGCGTTCGATGCACAATTTATTTTAAACACCGTAGTGAAAACGCGAAAAGAATTAACACCTTCGATTATTTTGAACGGACAGAAAATTATTAAAATTCAAATCGGGATAACCAAATTTATAGACAGTTTGAGTTATCTTCCGATGAAACTAGCAAATTTTGAAAAAACCTTTGACTTGCCCCCCGGCAATAAAAAAGGTTTTTTCCCGCATCTCTTTAATACACCGGAAAATGAAAATTATATTGGTGTTTTTCCGGATTCTCGGTATTATGCGCCCGATGGTATGAGTGTGGCAGAGCGAGAACTGTTTACAAAGTGGTATAGCGAGACCATAGAGCAAAATACAATATTTAACTTTTCAGAGGAGTTGGTTGAATATTGTATTCAAGATGTCTCGATTTTAAGGCAAGCGTGCCTTAAATTTCGAGAGATCTTTTTAAAAGCAGGCAGAGTCGACCCGTTCGTCGAATCTGTAACCATTGCTAGCGCTTGCTCTGTGGTTTTTCGTAAAAATTTTCTGAAGAAAAATTATGATAGGTGTTGTACCCGCAGGCGGGTACACGCGTGCTGATCCACATTCGCAAAAGGCCATAGAGTGGTTGCTCTGGGAGCAGAAAAAAGCAGGGCGAGAAATAGTGCACGCGGCGCGTGGTCGAGAGTATACGCTACCCGAGGGTCCTCGCGTCGACGGGTATCTCCCGGCAGGTTCGGGGGAAAAAGGGACGGTGTACCAATTTCACGGGTGCTTTTTTCACGGCTGTCCGCGATGCTTTGATAATAATAGAGACGAACCGCGCGTAAATAATATAAGTTTTAATGCTCGCTACGAAAACACATTAGCGATGAATAAAAAATAATATCTTACGGATACGCGTTTGTTGAGATGTGGGAGTGTGATTTCGAGCGCGATATCGGGCTAGATACAGATTTTATAAATTTTATTAAAAATAATCCGCTGGCGGATAATATAATTTTGAACCAGCGAGATGCATTTTTTGGCGGGCGAACGGGGAATATTGTAACAAATTACGAAGTGCGCGCCGGTGAAAAAATTAAATACCTGGATGTTTGCTCTTTGTATCCTTTTATATGCAAGACGGGCAAATTTCCAGTTGGACATCCCAAAATTTTCATAGGCGCGCAGTGCAGGCAATTAGCGGGGGAAAAATATGAACGTTTCTCCGAGAATGTCGAAGGCTTGGTTAAATGTCGAGTTCTACCCCCGCGCGATTTATTCCACCCTGTTCTCCCGATAAAAATGCATAATCGTCTTCTTTTTTCTCTGTGTAGAAGTTGCACCGAAATTTTAAATAGTGAAGAGTGCAATCATGATAATGTTAAAGATCGAATTTTTTCGGGTACGTGGGTCTCGGACGAACTGAAAAAAGCACTCGAGATGGGGTACTCGTTGGTTAGTATTGATGTTATTTGGTAGTACGAGACCTGTCAGTATGATAAAACTAGTCGAAGCGGGGGTCTTTTCGATGCGTATATAGATACGTTTTTAAAAATAAAACAGGAATCGAGCGGGTGGCCGTCAAATGTCAAAAGCGAAGACGAAAAAGAAAATTATTTGCGTGATTATTTCGAAAAAGAAGGAATCGCGCTTGAGCGAGAAAATATTGCAAAAAACGCTGGTTTACGGTCGGTTCCAAAATTATGTTTAAATTCATCACAGCGCTAATCCTCTCACCTATCCTTCTTTGGACCTAGAGTCTCGGCCTCTCAGGAAGAGGGAGACCCAGTGACTGAGTCACCGATGAGCTAGGCTTATTAAGTACCTGAAACGGTGGGATTGAGGCGCTAAATAAATTTAGGCGTAAGCTTTCGAGGTGACCTGCTGAGCAGGCTTTATTCTCGACCCTTTCAGTGTATTGCACTGGAGGGGAGAGGGAAGTAAGCCGCTGCAGGGCCTCTCCTCGCGCCTCCTTATATGCTACATAGGCTTATTTTCTGACAGTGGGTAGCGCGCTGCTAGGCCTTCGCCACCAAGCGGCGGCGGAGCGCAACGTAGACGCGGCGGCAAGCTCGGCTTACGTGTATGTCGGGTTGACGTGCTGCAGGGGCAGACATGTTAACGCAACAAAATCCCGGTGTCAAAGCTGCAGTCGTCGAACGGTTCAACCGCACGCTGAAAGAGCGCATGTATCGGTACTTTACGTTTAAAAATACAAAGCGTTACATCGATGTGTTACAGCTTTTGGTCGACGGCTACAACAAGGCCCCGCACTCTACGATTAAGATGGCCCCCGCGGCTGTGATTTTATATAACGCAGACATTGCGCGCAGAAACTTAGTAGTAGCCCGCGCAATGCAACGGCAGCCGCAATGCACCCGACACCCGAGGTACAAGATCGCTGATCACGTATGCATTAGCCGCAAGAAAAACGTTTTCGAAAAGGGAGCAGAAAAACGTTGGAGCGAAGAAATATTTAAAATCGCGCAAGTGTAGGAAAGACAAAACTTGATTGTCTAAGAGGTGAGCGATTTGATTGGGGAAAATATCGTGGGTCTCTTTTACCCCGAAGAGCTTACGTTTGTTCACGAGAAGCGGGTACGTGATCAAGAGTACAAAATTGATAAAATTAATAATTGATAAATTATTCGCTCGCGAGGAAAAGGTAGAAAGAAGCAGTATTTGGTAAGCTGGGTGGGTTATCCCGATAAGTATAACTCGTAGGTAAGTGCCACTGTAATAAAAAATTAGTAAAAGAAATTATAAATGCCGGGCTGCGGCTTTACGATTATTTTACCGAGCAACAACAGTTTAAGCTATTTTCCGTCGAATACTACAACCAATTTCTCTACTCGCTTGCCACGGGAGTTCGAACTGCACGGCCGATGGCTCGTTGGACTTTCGGAGATTCACGTGCCTTGCACTACTCTACACATAAGTCGCGAAGAGGCGTTGCTGAAGGAACAGCAGAACGGTTCGCGGCTTTAGTTACTTTAAGTTACTTTAAACAGAGGTAATAACCGATTTCAGATTGTGGACGTCGATATAAGGGATCAGTTTGGCGAGCCCATACCATTCCAGTTTGGGACGCTGACGCCTGGACTTTTTCGACAGTGAATCGAATCTCGAGGACGTTTACGTAGCGCTACGTAGACTCATGCGCAACGCCCTGCGTATTTACGTGCGATGTATTTTCAAGTGGTGCTGGCGAGACAGATAATTAGTTTGGAGAAGTACAACTGCCCCAAATTTTAAAATTTACCAAAAGCTAAAGAGCTGTATTGCACCTATCACAGGCAAAAGCGAGAATTTGCTTGTTCTCTAGCCTACGTAACACGTGTATCAATAAGTCCCGGGACCGACACATAGATGGCGTTGCCAACTAAAGTTCCGTGTGATTTTTCATAAGTACCAACCTTCAAAATATACCTGTCAAAATTTCATGTCATTCTGATGTTTGGTTCACGAGTTACAGTGATTTAAGTGACGCTTGTCTTGATATTCTCAAAACAATGGATTCGAAACAGTTTCGTGTGTTGATTTATCATTGCTTTTTGATGAAGAAAAATACAGTGCAAGCTCAGCAATGGCTCAAAAAGTGCTACGGGAAATCTGCTCCATCAAAAACAACCATTTGTCGGTGGTATGCTGACTTTAAACGTGGTCGTACAGACACTGAAGATGCTGAATGCTCTGGCCGGCCAAATGAGGCAATCACACCAGAAACCATCAAAAAAGCCCACCAAATCGTTGTTGAAAACCGTAAATTGAAATTGCGTGAAATAGCTGACACCTTAAATATACCATACGGCAGTGTGTACACTATTTTGCATGAACATTTGTCTATGAGAAAGCTGTTGTCAAAGTGGGTGCCGCGTTTGCTCACGGTGGATCAAAAACGACAACGTGTCGTTGATTCTGAGCGCTGTTTGAAACTGTTTCGCCGGAACAAACCGGATTTTTTGCGTCGGTATGTGACAATGGACGAAACCGGGATCCATCACTACACTCCGGAGTCAAAGCGGTCGTCAGCCGAGTGGACTGCAGTCGGTGAGAAGCGTCCAAAGCTGCCAAAAACGCAAATGTGGGCTGGTAAGTTTATTGCCTCAGTATCTTGGGATGCTCATGGAGTTTTGTTCATCGACTACCTTGAAAAAGGTGAGACCATCAATAGCGAATGTTACATTGGCCAATTGATGCGTCTGAAGGACGAAATCGCTGAGAAACGGCTCCAAATGAAAAAGAAGAAAGTGCTCTTCCACCAAGACAATGCGCCGTGTCACAAGTCGCTCGCTACAATGGCGAAATTGCATGAATTCCGCTTCGAATTGCTTCCGCACCCACCATATTCACTGGATCTGGCCCCCAGCGACTACTACCTGTTTGCAGACCTCAAAAAAATGCTCCAAGGAAAGAGATTTTACTCCAACGAGGAAGTCATCACCGAAACAAATGCTTATTTTGAGGCCAAAGATAAATCGTTCCATAAAAAAGATATTGAAATGTTAGAGAAGCGCTGGACTGATTGTGTTGCTCTTCAAGGAGACTATGTTGATGAATAAAGTCGAGTTTTGCCAAAAAAATGTGTTTTTCTTATTTAGTCCCGGGACTTATTGATCCACGTGTTATTTAAGCTGCGCGAATGGCTCGTTGAATCATTGGCGCATGGGACGTCCCCCTCGAGGGACGAAGTAGACGAATCGGAGAAAAAGAAGGAGAAGAAGAAGGATGGTGCAGTAGATAACGTGTGCGACAATTTTAAAAAACTCGAGTGCGACGGTCGCAAGAGCCGCAAGGCACCTGCTACCCAGTCAGCGATGAGTGGGGGTGTGGATCCGTTGTATGAAAACGTAGACCCAAAAGAATCAATTCCCTACAGTTACAAAAAGCACTCGCTCACGTAGCGGCTCAAACTGTCGGAGTCTTCCCAGCCGACAAGATACCTCTAAGGTGGAAGCGGCCGTGTGCCTTTGTGGTTAATACAGATGAAAGCTCCAAAGGAGAAAGCCACTAGGTGGCGATTTACGTTACATCCGACGGGCACGGTGTATATTTCGACAGCTACGGAATTCCCCCAACAATCACCGATCATATCGATAGACTTCGATGAAATTGTAGAAGTTACGAGTGGAGCATCCCACAATTGCAGAGTCTCGATTCTTCCGTGTGTGGGCAGTTTTGTATTAGTTTTCTGTTTTATATGTCTCATGGTTATGACTTACATCGATTTTATTCGCTTTTTTCAACAGACACAGGCGATAATGAAAGGTTAAGTGTAATATTATTCGATCACATAACTAAATGTAAGAAAATTCATAAAAAAAATAGCAATGTAATATGTGCTACGTGTAAGCTATCCTGTAAGCCTAAGTATTGCGTGGTGTATTAATCGTTTGTTTTATAATTATATATAAGTGTGTGTGTATGTTAAAATGAAAAAAAAAGTATAGTTTAAAGAGCAGCCAACCGTCCACGTGTTGCACGTATGGGCCTACGCCAGCAGCACATCACGATGTGGGGAGTGGGAGCAAATAGCGCGCGAAAACAAAAGATTCAAAAAGAGAATTGAGCTGCTGGAGTATACAGGGTGGGCCATTTTAATCAAACCACCCAGAAATTTTCGCCGGTTCACGTTGTACAAAAAATTGTTTAGACAATATTAGTTTGGAACAATGGTGGCCATCTTTTTATGAAATAAGTTTTGACCTTGAACTTTATTTTCAAGATCATTTGAAGGTCAACTTTTGTTTTTTAAATAGGAAACCCTATTTCTGATACCGGATTTTGAAAGAACATAAAATTTATAGTCAAAAGTTTTTTTTAGCATTTTTTTAACTAAACGCATAGTTTCTGAGAAAATAATAGCTAATATTTAAACATTTTTAAACTCTTCAATTTTTTTCTCGTAAAGGATGCATCTAATCGAAAAATTACTAAAAATATTATTGATTTAGAATTGCATGAAAAAGAAGGAGGTATTTTTTATTTTTCTAATTTTTAATTTTGTGCAATTGTCTTAAAAACAATATTCTAAAAACTTAAAAATTAGAAAAAGAAAAAATACCACCTTCTTTTTCATGCAATTCTAAATCAATAATATTTTTAGTAACAAATGAATAAATAAATAAATAACTGGATATGTAGAAAATAGATGGCTGGATGGGTGGATGGATTCATTCTACTCATACTTCTATACTCATTGCTACTTGGGTGTCTTTATCTTTCATCGATACTGTCTCATTATCTCCTATTAAGTCTTCTTCAATTTCTTTATTTTGCCTTTCATCCTCTTTTCCCTCCATTAGTATCAGCTCACGTACTCGACTTCTTATTAACTCTTCTACCTTATTTTGAACTCCTTTGTATATTTCCTTTGCCATTCTTATTTTCTTTATAGTTCTAATTGATCTTAGTTTTGCTTCTCTATGTCCTTCGGGTAACAGTAACTGTTTATATGGCCTTTCGTGTGTTGGTGACATTTTCCTAGACATTGAAGCATTGCACCTTTACATTTTAATTTATATCGTGCACTATTTAGTGTAACGAAATACGTAGTTATTTTATATGCATATTTTGCTCTTGGTTCTTGTAAAATGCACCTCCTATATCCTTCTCTCTTTGTTTCCAACTCTCGATATATTACTCTTTTTATCATCTCCATGTTTTCTTTTTATTATATTCTCGTAGATATTTGCAATAAGAATTCCGTGCAGTTACCGCACTCAATTACTGGACTTGTACTTTATATATCTCTTTTGCATAAGTCACAGTATGAGGGTGGTGTATCTACTGCTCTAATGTTATGTAAACCCTCGTGTCGTGAAAAACTGGGAGATATTTCAATTTGATATCGTGTCATACATCCATTACAAATTACTAATTCAAAATAATTGACGTTATAAAAATATGTTATATCTGCTCTCTGTTTAAAACAGCGATGTTTTAAGAATTCTTTGTATGCTTCCGGATGATTTCCTGGTATTTCTCCGACAAATGGTGTATCCTTTTTTATTTCCTTTGATGGGTAATGTACCATGTGATTGGTATTGTTCGTTTCTTTTTGTTGTTATTATAAAGCGCTGGTATTAATATTTAAATTGGGGTAAATTTTTGGTTTTTCATTATTTACTTCATTTTTTCTTTTTGTATCTTTTCTTCTGCTACCTTATTCTCTTGTGTTTCTTCCGCTTGTTGTATCTCCCTTTGTACTCTATTTTGCACTTTTTGTCCTAAATTTAATAATAATTACGTAACCGAATTCCATATTTCCCCTACAAGGGGAATGACCCTGTAATGAAAATCCATATAGGCTTCTATAATACATACCCATGGATTACCGTATCTATTATTAACTTAATAAACCGGCAGGCTATGATTATTCCTATTATTCCTGCACTCGCTGTTCCAAATGTTAAAAATTTTGTCCACATTTTTTCCCAAGCAGATTCAGCGATTTTTGCTAAAGTTTCTTGATTAAATAAGTTTCCAATAGTCATGCCTTCGGAGTTGATAGCACTTCTCGTCATTCCCAACGCTATTTTATTAACAACCGCATTTCTTTTAATAGGAAATAAAATTTTGTCTCGTAGTCGATTTAAATCATTTTGTGAATAAATTCCACTGATTGCTAGTATTTCTGGGCTTACATATTTCTATGTAGGTCGAGTTTGTGGTCTCAAAACTTCGGGCATTTTAACTTCTACAGGATCGGGCAATAATTTATACCAATATTCGTTGATCTTATACATAATTAGTAACCTTTTATTGCAGGAAACTTGTCTTCCAGTTCGAATTAGTATGTGTGTTCGGGGAGATAAAAAATAATTTTCTCCCTCCCTTGATACTAGCAATTGTTCGAAGCATTCTCCCTCGGTGTCTCGTCTTTTTACTTTAACTCGTATGCATTTCAATAAAAGTATAACTTCTCCTGCGGTGACTGCAATGTATCCAGGTTCTCTTCTTCTGGCGCATTGGTGGCCAATGCTAAAGCTTGATCCATGATTTTTCTTTCAAGTTCGCATTTGTGTCTCAGATATCATAATACATTTGCGTGATTTGTTTTCTCACATATTTTTTCAACATATAAAAATTTCGGATTAACAAAGGCAAACATATCTAAATTGGTGGCTGATGTAGGTGTTTTTTCTACAAATCCGTCTTCGTTTGCATCTTCTGCAATAAATAATTTTGAATGCTCGGTGCGTGATAAGGGGGCTCCACATACTTTTAATTGGCCCGTTTTACATAATGCAAATGTTACTTCGTTTGATTTTAGGGAATATAAAATTTTCTTGTCTCCTATTTCTTCGATTTTGTTTATGTGTCTCTCATATAATAATGAGTATTTCTTTTTCCCGCATGTTTCGTCGGGTGTAGTGGACCAAAATACGTCTGCTCCATCGTGATCTGTGCACTTTCCATCCGAAAATTTGCAAGATGCCCCACTGTCTAATCGAACAATATTAGTGTCTAAATTTACTTCTGCATAATCATCTTGTAATGAAATTTTTACCCATCCGCCTACGTAAACATTCTGATAATCGCCGTAATGATCTGAGTAAGATCCTCCTTCACATTTTCCCCCATTCATCTTGACTTATCTACTTATAATAACTTATTTCTCCTTTTGGCATACATGAGACATGTGAGTGCATTCCGCAATTTGTAACGATTCGATTTATCATTTATCGAGCATTTATACTATAGGTACCGTTCCAAAGTCATTTAATTGTAATAATTGTCCGAATATACGCGTTGTATTAACGGGTGCTTCTTTTATATCGCATTATCCGATATCTATTAAAGAAATCGTTATAATATTTGTAATATGATTGCCACAATCAAATCCTATTAATCCATGTACTTCGAAAGGGTTGAGGATAATTTCCAGAAAGAGACTTATTATGAGTATCGCCATCTATAATTATTAAAAAAAAAATTTCTAACTGCATACCCTCTTTTGTTTTTTTTTTTTGTATATATAGTTTTTATTGCTTATTCATAACATACACACTGAGAGAAAATCCGCACGTCTGCTCTACCGTAGTGCGCGCTACAGCAGCGCCACCCAAACAGCGTAGCTGGCGTCCTAAACGGTGATGCTAGTTCGCGTCTTCTCCCGCAGGACAGTTTCACTGATATTCGGCGTGCTCACCTTACTTTACTTCCGTAGAGTGATTATACATTTTCGGGCGTGAAACGTTACGGGCTCGGAACAGATAATACAATCGAAGTATATAATTCTTTATAATTATGTATTATAAACGCATTTTTTTTAATATTTAAAAATTGTTCAAACATTGATGTTAAAACGGATATATAAAAGAAAAGATATGGAGTTATTAATAATTCCGATTAAGACTCAATAGCTATTCATACTTACTATTGCTAAAAATTAATAAGTAATAAACAAAATTTTTTACTTATTACTAAGAAAAGTGAAGCTAAATGTTAACAGAATATGTACGAAATGCTTTGAGGATAAGGATTTAATAATGTGAACAATATGGATAATTCCAGAAAAATGATAACTTTTATTTCTTTAATATGTATTTATCACGTATGTTATCAATTTCTTAACTAAAACAGTAATAATTTTACAATTATGAACACAAGTGATCGTCCTTATTGCTAAATATTTACAGTTTGTATCGCGGATTACCATTTATTATTTCTATTCATATACTACAGGGGCTAGATGGAATTCATCTAAAGTCATATTTTATTTCATCTTTGCGATCGATTACGTAAGCCATATAATGCTCATCAAAAAATAAATACTTCCTCGTAAACATTAACTGTAAATTCTACAGATTCTTTTTGAAGTCTTTTACCAGCGTTGTCTTCATTATCTTCCAATTGAATAATTTTTTTTAATTAAAACTGAGTCAACGACAGTGTAACGGGGTTGTCCTATGACCTATTATCTCGCGGAGGAGACCTTCCTCCGCAAGATGGGTGCAATGGGGCACGTGTGAGTGCCCCTCAAGGACCTTATCTCGGGGTGCGCGCGAGCACCCGACGACGAACACACGTCGCCGCGGCCCGTCTACAACGCGAGAGTACTCCTGTACTCTCGCTTTTCGTACTCGCGTGCTAGATGCGAGCGCGTCCCTCGCGCTCGCGTACTGTCCGTCCCTTGGACAGCTGATGTCGGCCGTCCAGCTCTACGATAGAGTGGCGGTATCCGGGAGGTTAGGGATGAGGAAAGTTTGTCGAGTAGTCCCACGGACTACTCGAGGGAATGACGCGAACAAGTAAAAAGCAAGTCGGGGGCCTGTATTGCCTCCGTAAAAGAAATTACAAATGTCCGCGTCCCGGAGAAGTTAGTAGATGTCGGGCGCGCGAGCCGAATGCTCCGAACGCGCCCGAATGTAGCCGAGCGGAGCCGCACGTGAACGCTAACGCGCGCGCTCCTACGAATTCTCGGCCGCACCGAGAATTCGCCGGCCGATCGCGCGGTCTGCGATCGGTGGTGTTTACGCGGAGCAACGACTTTGCTCCACGTAAACAAACGTTTGCGTCTGAGAGCAGGCCGCTTGCCTACTCTACGCGTACACATAAGTACGCACGCACACGAGGGAACGGGCCGCTTGCCCGTTCCACGCGATGTACAACAAATTCGGCCTTGAGCCCGTGCTCGAGGTCTCAATGCCGAATTACGCGGCGGCTCGTCTACGAGAGCCGCGACTCCCGCCGCACGAGAGTCCGCGATTACGAGCTACGGAGAGAGAGAAAGAACGGGGGAAACGTTCCGCGCGTTCGACGAACTAAGGTTTCCGCTCGAGAGTCGAGGCGCTCCTCGACTCTTCGCCGGTACGCGCCCGCACTCGCTACAAAAGTCGGGCGGTACTTACAATTGTAGCAGCTTTGGCTCGTCCTTGGCTGCTACCTCGAACGCTCGCCTCTCGACGCTCGCCTCCTAGGGATTTCTAGTCGCTCTCCGGGTCGCACCCTGATCACGCGCGCACACGCGTCCGTCGTCCTCGACGGCTTGAGAGAGTCTCCTAAGATTGCCCACCTAGCAATCTGTCCCCCGCGCCTAACTTAAGCCGTGCTCGCGCCCGCTCGCGCCAGCTCGCGACGACGCGAGGGTACCCCGCAGTACCCCGCGTCACACCCTCCTCCCAGACGCCGTTAAGCCACGTCTTGACAGCCTCTGTCACTGCCAGTGCCATATACGCAAATAAGTTTTTTAATCATGGCTTCGGCTACTGTAATTGCAGTTTGATCGGGCAATGGCACGGCTATACATAACTTACTAAATTGATCTTGCATAGTTAGTATATATTCGTTTAAAATTTTTGTACGAGGCAAAGGACCAACAATATCTAAGGCCACTGCATGAAAAGGATTTTTAGCTGAATTATTTATAAAAAGTTTTTGCTTTGTTTTAACTCTGACTAATTTTTTAAGTTGACAAGTTACACATTTTTGTGTAAATTCTTGTACATTTTCTTTAAGATGCTCCCAATTATATTTGTGTCTTACTCGATTGTAAGTTTTATTTACTCCTTTATGTCCTCCTAAAGCAGATGCGTGTGCTTCTTCTATAATGTCATTTCATTTTTCGACGGAAGGATGCTGAATATGTCCTAAGTAGACTATAATTTTAACGTCGGATTGAGGTAATTTGTTCTTTAATATATTTATTATTTTTTGAAATCCAATATTCTCAATATTTTTAGATTTTGCTAAACTAATTGATACTATTTTATTGTTAATTAGTAATGCATTTAATTTTTCAAAACTGCTTTCAAATATAGTATTAATGTCTAATAAACTTTCTTTTTCTTCGTATCGTAAAGGAATTACAAGGTGAAATTTTAGATAATTTTTAATTGCGATTGGTTCTGCCGGAATTAATTTGCTAAATCTAGGCAATTTATTAAGTTCTTTTAATAATTTCGAACCTTCGTCAAGAGGATTGTCTAAAGCGTCTGTAAAATACAAATAGTTGTCTTTAAGCATAAAAAGTTTTTCACGACAATAAATAATATTTTTATTGTTGACCTTTTTGTTTAATTCAATATTTTTATTTTCTGCTATTTCATTATTGTCAAATATAGTCAACTCGCTGTTTGCAATTGGTAAAAATTCGTTATTTTGCTCTATAACATTTTCTGCATTGGGAGAATCCTCCAGGCTAACATGAGAAGGTAAGAGGTATTCTTGCAGCTCTATTACTTCATCAGTTTCTTTTTCAGCTGTTTCGGAAGTCGTAACATTCGGTGTTAATGAGGGTTCGAAAAGTGACGGCTCATCATTAGCCTGTGCCGGCGGGGGGTCAGCCTTGGGTTTCGCCCGGCGCTTGCGAGGTGCCAACGCCGCTATAGCGTCGAGATATTTCCCGCTAGCTTGCTGGCCAGCTCTCCGACGCGTGCGCATGCGGTGTTGCTCCGCGTGGGGTAGCTCAGCTGAGCTTGGGTGCGCGGCGTCATGACGCGTACACGCGCCGCTTTCTCCCGCTTCGCTTGCTTCCGCTAGCGCCGGTTCGGCGCGTAGGTGCGTGCGCGTGCCACTTTCTCCCGCCTTGCTCGGCTTGGCTTGGGTGCGTGTGTCACCTTCCCGCGCGTCGCTTGGGTCGGGCGGCGTCACCTTCCCGGCTGGCGTCGCTTGCTCGTCCGGCGTAGATAATACGGCGGAACCGGCAGGCTGCCTGGCTTGGGCAAGGGTGTGTCCTTCGGTAGGCGCGCCGCTTGTCTCACCTGTTAGCAAGTCGGCCGCCTCAATGGCGTCTTGAGGCGCCGGACTAATGTAATTTTCTTGTATGTTGAGAACACTCTCGATAAGATTTCTTGATAAACAATCAGCGTTAACGTTAGCACTCCCTTTTTTGTACTTAACGTGAAATTGATAATCAGCTAATTTAAGTCTCCATCGCGTAACTCTTGAACTCGGGTCTTTTAGACTGTTAAGCCAAACCAACGGCCGATGATCGGTAATCAAAGTAAATTTTCTGCCGTATAGATATGGTCTAAATTGTGAAATAGAAAAAATTATGGCTAAAGCCTCTTTAGAAAAGGTGCAATAATTAATTTCGGCGGCCGAAAGCGATCTGGATACAAAAGCTATAGGCCGATCTTTGCCTATTTCTCCTTGCGATAATACGCCTCCGATAGCGTATCCTAAGGCGTCGGTAGTAAGTAAAAATTTTTCTTTGAAATTCGGGTGTATTAACACGGGAAGCTCACATATCTTATCACGTAATATTTTAAAGGCTTGTTGCATTTCTTCATTCCAGTTAAAAGCTTGATCCTTTTTTAATAAATTAGTTAGAGGCTTGGCAATCTTCGCAAAATTTTCTATAAATCTACGATAATATCCGACTAATCCAAGAAATTGCTTGATATTTTTTGCTGATTTTGGTATCGGGAATTTTTTTACTGCTTCAATTTTTTTTGGATCGGGTTTTAATCCGTCTTTACTTATAATATGCCCTAAGTAATTGATTTCTTGCTTAAGAAATTCGCATTTATCGGGCTGTAAAACTAAATTAGCTTCGGTAAGTCTCTGAAATAATTTACGTATAGTTTTGCAATGTTCTTCAAAATTTTCCGAATATACGCAAATATCGTCAAAAAAGGCTTCGACTCCTTTTAAATCTGCGATAATTGCTGCGATCAAAGACAAAAATACGGGTGCGCTTGTTTTAAGTCCAAAGGGGAATCTGCAAAATTGAAAAAGACCTAAATCGCATGCAAATGCTGTTTTATGTCGATCTTCCTTTTTAACAAGAATTTGATGATATCCTGACGCTAAATCAAATACTGAAAAGTATTTAGCACGACCGATTTTGTCTAGTATATCGGCGATGTTAGGTACCGGGTGATTATAATCGGGGATGAGAGCGTTTAGTTTTCGAAAATCTAGTACCACTCTATGCCTCTTATTTCCCTGGGAGTCGGGTTTTTTGTCTACACAGAACACAGGGGCGGAGTAAGCGCTCATCGACGTCTCGATGATCCCGCTTTCTAGCATCTCTTTTATCTGACGGTTTATTTCTTCTCGAAGTACGGGCGGATGTCTAAATTGCTTTATGCGCACCGGCACTGTGCTTGCAGGAGGTATTTCATGCTCCAGGATACCCGTTGCACCAAGTTTGTCGCCTTTTATAAAAAATCGATCGGAATAGTCGTCAATGATTTTTAAAATCTCGTTCTTATATTTTTCATTTAAATGATTTAGCCTTAAAACTTTTTCAATAATCTGAGTTCTTGGTTTTCGACTTTTAATGTTTAAAATTTTTCCAATTTTCGGTGTTTTAACAAGTTGTTTATGTCTAATATTTTGCGCGAAATAGTTTATTTTTGTTGCGATTTCTAACATTTGTCTAATTTCGATTTTTTGAATTTGTTTAATTAATAATATTAAATTATTTTCAAATTCTGTTAATTCGTCAAATCTAATAGATTTTTCAACAGAATTTAATATTTTTTCCAATATTTTAACTAATTTTTCTTTTGTTTTATCAGTTGAATTCTTAGTTTTCTTTAATTTGTTTATAACTAAATTGAATTGTTTAATTTGTGCAAGAAAGACTTTTTCTTCAAAACTCCCCGGAAAAAAGAATTTTTCTTTGGATCGGGTGTTCTTTATAGCTTCAATGTTCGAATGTTTTAAACGTGTGTTAAAATTTTCTGATTTTTTGATATTCGAATTTGTAGTTTCGACTTTCGATTCATATGCAGGTAAGTCGGACGTCGGTGTCGCGTCACTCGGAGCGGCCATCGTGTCGCTTGGCCGAGCGGCCATTGGGTCGCTCGATGGGCGCGGCCTCTGGGCGGTGCCCGAAATCGTATTGATTTTCCTGCTCTCCTGTGAGCTGGCGTTGACTCGACTCGCTGTGCGTATTAACGGTATTTCTAATTTAGCTAAGTTACAAACATTTTTCTCGTAATCAATTTTGCTTTTGAATTTACGCAAAAGGTCACTGCCGATTAATCCATCTTCTTTGATAGGAAAATCGTCCGGAATTAAATGCATTGGCATAATCAAATTTTCGAATCTTAGATGTATTTTTCCTAAAGTATTTATACTATTTTTCGTTATTCCTCGCAACTCTAAAATTTCATTATTTTCGATTTCAGATTTAATTGGTTTTTTAGAAATTTTTAATAATGATGGGCCTGAGCCCGTGTCAAGCATTACAGATATAGGTTTTTCATGTGTATTAAAATTTAACAGAAATGATGGCGATTTACTGTTTAAATTTAAGCGTACTAATTTTGTACTTGGTTTAAAGGTGATTTCGGGCGTTGATTGCGTTCAGTTTCGCTCGCTACGCCCTGAGGTGCGAAACTTTACTCGTTTTCCTGAATATTATTTCTTTTTTGTTCGTTAAATAGTCTCTTTCTACATTCGCTTTTCCAATGTCCGTCTTTTTTGCAATAATTACATCTACTACTAGGTTGATTATTTTTATTATTTGAATTATTCGAATAAGAATTTTGAGAATGATTTTCCGGCGGAGCGCGTTCGTTTGAATTATTGCGCGCTTGCGGCGCGGTGCATCTCTGTTGCATTGAGTCTTGTCTGCCTGCGGTACGGTTAGTATTGCGCGGATTTTGTTGAGAATTTGGATTGTTGCGGTTCCAACAATTTGCATTATTATTATTGTCTTTTCTACAGAAAGAACACCACAAAACCTTTTGTGCGTCTACAAAATTGACTGATTTTATTTCGTTGCTTTTATTTTCATTAAGAGTACGTAAATTTGAGTTGGGGCTCTCGTAGCCTATAAGCTCGCGCTCGATGTCTACCGCTTGTGCATCTGCCTTTTCTAACTCGGTATGCTTTTCCATTCGGACGCGTACGTCCCAACGTAGTCCCCTGATAAAATACTTTACTTTGTCCGCTTCTAATTGCGTTAAAAATATGCGTGAACTTCGATTTTCGCGTCTCGCGGCTTCGTGCATTTCTTGTGCTAATGTACGTATTCTATTAGAAAAGGCTACTGCATTTTCGCCTTCTTTTTGTTTCATAATGGCAAGTTCTCCGCCGAGTTGTAGGCAAGTTTTCGACGATCCAAACATAGTGTCTAAAAAATTTGCTAAATCATCTAAAGAAACAAATATTTTTCCTTATGTCGATTTTAATGCTTCGCCGAATAATCTCATTTTAATTAATCTAGTAAAAACTCCCTCATTTTCCGGCTGAATCATAGTTAAAGCTTCTCTATATGCTTCTAAACATGATGTGAGTGGTAAATTTACTCCGTTGAATCTTGGAATTAAATCTATTGCATCTTTAGGAAATTGAAGGGGGAAAAATCAGGAGATTTTTCCGTTAGTAGATTTAGGTGGAGTGAGAGAATCTCGCGTGGCGGCAAACGTTCCTTCAGACGGAAGGAACGTGCGAAAAAGCGATTTCTCTTCTTTTTGCATACGGATTCAGGCGGAAATTAAATTTTTCAATTTTTATTCGTGTTCGGAGAATTAATTCATTCAGACAGTTGCAGCCGTAACCTGCTCCTGTCAAAAATTTCTTTTTCACTTTTGTTGAAATTCCTGGAGTACAGTCGTAAAGTGAACAGTCGCAGCCGTGCCCTGCTCCTGTTCTGAGACTTTGCGATATTGGAACTCACGGAGAGTTCCAAATTCTGATTAAATAAGCGAACGGTCGCAGCCGTGCCCTGCTTCCATTCAAAAGCTTTTAATCACTGAACACGCGGGGTGTTCAGAAAGCATTCAACAGCATACAGTCGCAGCCGTGACCTGCTTCTGTGTCGGGCAGCTGTTGAGTGAAACTCGGAATTTTAACAACCCAAAAGCAAAAACAAAACGAGAATTCGCATTTTCGACTGGGAACCTCTCGTGTTGGCTAGTTAGCGAACATATGTAATTTACAAAGATTGTAATTTACTAACACTAGAAACACGTCTGGGAGAAAATTCTAAGGAGAATTTTTTCCATTCAAATTGATCTCGAAAATTGAAATTTTTCGAGGAAAATTCGTTTTCTCGCTGAATTTGGCAGCGAGAATTTCAAATAGAGACGCGTTGAATAAATAGAGTTTTTTTTACGCAGTTCAAACGCGACTGTGCTACAAATGGTAGGCAGTGGTGAAGAAATTCTCTAAGACGTGTTTCAGAGAGAATCTCACACTACACGTCAAGGGTAGTTGCGTCGCCAACCGAAAGGGCCGTCCCATTAACTTTTTCGTGTTTTTGGGATAGAGGGCAGGCCTGTACTCAATCAGGTGAAGATGGAGTACAAACAAGAACCAACGGAAAGGGACGTCCAGCAGTGGCTGATGGCGATCCCAGTCGAGGAGCTGGAAGAGACGATCCAGCAACTCGGACTAAGAACAGACGGCGACTGCTTCGTGCAGCGTCACCGTCTGTACAATTGGCTGCAAGGTAATTATACCGCAGCCGATTTCCAGGCGTGTAACTCCTCAAACAAGGAGGAGTTACGCACAGTCCGCGAATCACTGAGGAAGTCGTTCATCGAAGACATTTGCATGGACAAGACATCTACGACCATTCAGGACGAGAATTATGAGAAGGGCCGTCCTCACCCTCTCTCAATTTATCAGAATAGCATAATCTGCCATTCTGAAAGCGACAAAGTAATTGGCAACAGGGAGCCAAGTCGCACACCGCCATCAAGGCTAGATCATGAAAAGAGCCAAGATAGCGAGACTGACGACGACAGTCAGTCATCTCAAGATCAGATATCGCGAGTGGAATCTCTGCTACGAGAGATCCAGCAAGCCGTTCGAGCAATCGAATGAAAATACGACAACCTGTTGAACACAAGTGTCACACAGGCGAGGACATTGTCGGCTCTCACGTTGAGAGTCGATCAGCTGGCCCACGAAAGGGACCAGCAACGGCCGACAATGTCAAGCACGAGAATTGACGGCCGACATGTCGACACGCAAACGGAGCACATAAATCCTTCGCAATCGACACCGCGCGTTGGATTCCAGGAAACGTATACGATAGACGAACCTGGAATCAACGAAACGCTGAATGGCGCGCACACCATTCAGAACGCGCAACGTCGAATGCCGCCACGTGAAATCAGAACGTGGACTGATTTCACGAACGGAAGGACGAGAGAGCCCATCGTTCCTTCCACAAGCGAGTTAAATAGCACAGGCAGAGGTCACGAGGACCCCAGCCGACCAGTTAGCCGATGGAGCGTCACGTTCTTGGCTAAAAAAGGAGAAGACGTGGAGTCTTTCCTTAAAAGTTTTGAGGACAATGCCCGAGCGGTAAAACTGAATGAGAGCGACATGCTGGCATCGCTCCCGTGTGTCCTAAAAGACGTTGCAAGTATGTGGTACCGAAACCACAGCAGCGACTGGCGAACTTGGTCAGACTTTTGTCGAGCCACACGGCGCAGATGGGGCTGCGCCCACGATTGGCAAGAGCGCCTACGAGACGACATCAGGCGTCGTTTCCAGCAAAGCGGGGAAACCAGCAGCCATTACGTGACATGCATGGAGAGCATGTTACGTGAGGTATCCCCGAGGATGACCAAACCTCAAGAAATCGAGAAGGTTTACATGAACCTTTTTCCAGAAATCAAGAGGATAGTCAGGATAGAAACCTGCAATAGCACAGACGTTCTAGTTGATCAGTGCGTGAAAGCGGAATATATCCTAGATAGGGAGAAGGGCGACAGGACGCCAATCCCTCCGACCAAGGCGGTGATGCCAGAGACGGCGTACAACCACAGAGCGGGAAGACAAGGACGTCTTCCCCAGTAAAAGTTGCAGCAACGGACGCCGCAACACCGGTCACACAGGAGAAGCCCGATGCTCCAATAGCCGGGATAGGTCGGCAAGAAATAGCCGACCTATTAACAAAGCTTAGCGGAGAGCTAGTGAAAGCTTTCCGCGAAAGTAACAAACAAAGGCAGGGAAGGGGAAGCGAGGGTGCATCCTCCTCGGCGAACAAAAATGACCGATCCGGAAAAGGCAACTCAAAAAACAGTAGTGGCAGCGGGAAGGACGGCCAGAAAAATGGGCAAACAAAGGAACCCATTCGTTGCTTCGGATGCAATAAGGAAGGCGTAATCCGAGCGAAGTGCCCTAATTGCTCGCCGGAAAACGAGCAACAGGGGAAGTAGGGCACTGAACTACTTCCCCGAACGCTACCGAAGCTAGTCAGGAAGCTTTGGAACCAAACTCCCAGGGCGTTAGCGGGACAGCACTATCGGACGTCCCTGCGGAGGAAAACCTGGAAACCAGATGGTGGTTACAGGTGGAAGTAGAAGGGTTCCACTTCCGCGCGCTGTACGACACAGGCGCATCGGTCACAGTGATGGGACCGATCGGCCTGCAGTTGATAACTGCATGCGGCCGAACACTTATGCCAAGCGAGCATGCAAATGCTAAGCTCGCTGATGGTAGCACGAGTCCAATCGTGAGCTGTGCTTACCTTCCCTTCAGAATAGGGGGCATATGCAGGGAGATCAAAGTGTCGATCATCCCTGCATAGGACTGCAGGACGCGTTACTTGGGCACGAATTTCATGCGGGAATTCGGCTCATTACACAATCCGCGATGAAACCAGCTGACGTTGATGGACGACAACGTTAGCGTGGATCTCCAGCTGGCATCGGTTACAGAAGTTAACATGATCCAGATCGGTGCAGTAGGCTTAGGCTTTGTAACCGAGAAACAACGAGCACAAGTCGAGGCACTTGTGCACGAATTGGTCGGCACGGAGCCGACCACACTTGGGTGCACCACGTGGGTGACCCATACAATTGATGTGGGAAATGCTCGCCCCATCAAACAGCGATATTACCCGTACTCACCGGTAATAGAAGCTAAAATGCACGCGCAGGTCCAAAAGTTACTGGACACTGGCGTCATTGAACCATCTACGAGCCCGTGGTCAAGCCCGGTCGTGATGGTGAAGAAATCCGGTGGAGGATACCGGATGTGTATTGACTATCGTAAAGTCAACACACTCAAGGTTTCGCTGAACGGATATCCGGCAAAACGGGTGGACGCTGCTTTCCGCAAGGCCAAAGCGGCAAAGTTTTGCACAACGTTTAGACGTTAGCAACGCGTACCATCATGCACCTCTGGACGAGGCGTCCAGAGAGATAACAGCTTTCTCTGTACCGGGAATGGGCTACTTCCAGTACAAGAGAATGCCATTTGGCCTGGAAGACGCAGGAGCATCTTTCCAGCGCCTAATCGACATGGTTGTCACTCCGGATTGCGAAGACTACGCATTCGCATATCTGGATGACGTCGTCATAATGTCGAAAACGTTAGAGGAGCATATCGAACACCTTCGCAAGATCTTAGGCCGCCTAAGAGAGGCGGGTCTAACGGTTAACCAGCAGAAAAGCCACTTCTGCCAATGAGAAGTAAAATACCTGGGTGTCGTGCTGAACCAAGACGGGTTCCGCCCTGACCCAGAAAACATAAAGCCGGTACTGGAGTACCCGCCGCCTAAGAACGTTAAGCAGCTAAGGCGCTTCTTAGGCATGGCATCGTGGTACAGGAGGTTCCTGAACAACCTCGCCACGATTGCCAAACCACTTACGCAACTAACAAAAAAGGAGCGTAAGTTTGAGTGGATTGAAGCACAACACTCCGCATTCGAGCGGATAAAGGCTCTCATAGCCTCCGCACCAGTCTTGCAACGCCCTGACTTCAACAACGAGTTTGTTGTGTAAACAGATGCAAGCGACTCGGGAATCGGAGCGGTTCTACTTCAGTTTGAAGACGGCAAGGAGCGAGCACTGGAGTTTGCAAGCCGCGTCCTCTCACCTGCCGAGAGGAACTACAGCGTGACAGAAAGAGAGTGTCTCGCTGTAGTATGGGCGATAAAGAAGTTTCGCCCATACATAGAAGGCTACGCATTCCGCGTAGTCACGGACCACAGCTGTTTGCGTTGGCTGCGCACACTGAGTGGTCCAACAGTGCGTTTAGCGCGGTGGGCCTTGGAGCTGCAAGGCCACCAATTCACTGTTCAGAACAGGAAAGGCGCGCTCAACAATGTCCCAGACGCCCTTTCTCGAATGTGCGAGGAGGAGGGCGAGGAGACACCGGTGGCAGGTGTCTCGTAGACAGAAAATTCCCAGGATGAGTGGTACCTCCAACAACTAAATAAAGCGAAAGAGGAACCATTCACCGAGCCGAAGATGAAGTGGGTCGGAGGTGGACTGTTCTACTATAACCACAACCAACTTATACAAGGAATCCTGGGAGAGGACGAGGAGGCTTGGAAGCTTGTCGTTCCTCAAGAAAAGCAAGGGGGTATCATGAAAGAGTGTCATGATAGCCCCACAGTAGGACACTTGGGGCGAGAGAAGACTCTCGCACGGGTCTCTCGACAGTATTATTGGCCACGCATGGATGCGTGCATCGCCAATTACGTGCGGCAATGCCAGACCTGCTAGCAGATAAAGGCTGAGCAAAGGCCGCCGACGGGACTCATGGGCCGCAGGGTTATCGAACGACCCTGGCAATACGTCGCAGGCGACATTATGGGCCTGCTACCCAAGACGAGCAAAGGGTACGAATACATCCTAGTCTTCCAGGATTTATTCACACGGTGGGTGGAAGTAATTCCGCTTCGCCGCGCCACAGGCAAAGCCATACTGGCGGAATTTACGGAACGCATCTGTCTCCGGTTTGGAACACCCGAAGTCTTCCTCTCCGATAACGGGACAGAGTTCAAAAACCGAACGATGGACGGTTTTTTGAACACCAAGGGGATACTTCACGAAACGACGCCCCCGTACCATCCGCAGGCTAACCCGGTTAAAAGGGTTAACCGAACGATGAAGCAGATGACCATGGCTTTCATCCAAGATGACCACGATCACTGGGACGAGCATCTCACAGATCTCGTCCACGCGTTCAATAACTCCAAAAGTAGTGCCACAGGAATGACACCTGCATTCCTCGTCTACGGCAGGCATCCGAAGCCCTTAGACTCGGAGTATGGCAAGCAGATGCTTGAAATACTAAAACAGTACGAAGAAGAGGGCTCAAAAGGAGTAGCGGGGAAGCTAGCTCCGAAGTTTGCCCGTCCGTACGAAGTTACGGAAATCTTGGGCAGCAACACTTACGCGTTGCGTGACCAAGGTGGACGGACAGTGCGTCCGATCCACTCAGAGCAGATGAAGCCATACATCCCCTGCGCAAATGTTCCTGCTGAAGAAGTGGACGTCGAGACCAGCGCCCGACCTCCGGGGGTAGGCGGGAGTCGTGTGGATGCGCCCACGACTCCATCAGCAGAGGCTGATGAGAAGAAGAGCGGTGCCAGCGGGCAAGCGTCCTATGCCGTCACGCAAGTGAGAAACGCGACGGGAAAGCGAGGACCGGGTCGTCCACCCGGTTCTAAGAATAAGGCCAACGCGGCCAAAACGTAAGACGCGATGAAAACACGGTTGACAGGAAAGAACCGAATCTGAGAGCCATTCCTCAAAATCCCTCTTTTTCTTTTTGTCCCTTTCCTAGAAGGACTCGTACGAGATGGAAGAAGGGATTGCCAGTCACCTTAGCGAGAAGGATGAGGAGCAGACGACGGAGGTCCTGACCGGGGGCACCCTGACGGGGACACCCCAGGCGGCGAAGGCGATTGGGGAAGAGCCCCAATCCCCGTCGGGCCGATCAGAGACGGAGGCGAGGGACCAGGAGGTCGCCCGCGAGACGGAGGCGTGCGGCGAAGCCGCCTCCCATCCACCAAGGGGTCAAGAGACCCCCGACGCGACAGCGAGCGGCAGGGATGCCGCCCGTGAGGTCGCAGGGACGGGTAGCCAGGAGGCTACCTCCCTACGCCGACCTCACGCCCCCGAACCAGGGGCCGTGAAAGCAGCAACGGCGAGCGTCGTCGAGAAGGGGAACGGAGAGGTGCACCGTCCCCGAACAGTCCAGCCAGGAGGCGCCGAGGACGGCGCCCCCACCCCTTCAGCAGCGGCTCCTGACGGCCGCAGAAGAGTGGAAGGAGCGAGAGGATTGGCTCCGCTCCTCCATTGATGACTACGCGTGGGTCGTCTGGCAGATAGAGGAGGCGCACGCGGCCATTCCGCCATTCCCGGACGAGACAGAGGGAGGAGACGCAGAAATGGCGCGCGCGTCCATGAGTCTGGTGGAGGTCCGCGGGCAACAGGCAGGCCTGGTGGCCTCTCGTCGGGCGTACGAGGAGGTCTACCAGGCCTACCACAAAAAGAAGGCAGAGGAGGACCGCGTGAAGGCCTCGCGGGAGGCCAAGCAGCGCAGGCTCCAGGAGGAGCAGCAGCGGCAGCAGGAGCGCCGCCGTAAGAGGGCCCGCCAGGCCAAGAAGGAGGAGGCGGAAGAAAAGAAGCGCCTTGTAGCGCTCCGCGCCCGCGTAGAGGCGGACGCAAAGGAGGATCGGCGCCGGGAGCTCTTCGAGCTATACCCGGGCCGATTCTTCTGCTCAGCGTACGCGGAGCCAGGTGTGCTCCACGCGAATCAGTGCCCGAAACGAGACCGGCATGGGTGGTACATCAACCAAAGAAAGTACCCGTAGGCGACCCATGCCGGGCCCCGTTTCGCACCCATTGTAAAATTAAGGGCCAAAATAAAGGTTTCGCGCCCTTAATTTACAACACGACAACGGTGTTCATGTTGAATTCATTTACCTCTCCCCATCCCTTAATCCCCAACATGTAGAGGATTGGCTCGCGAAGAGTAGCAGAGGCCGTAAGGTCGTAGCTTAACGCCGTCTGGGAGGAGTGTGTGACGGCCATCTTAGAAGGTCGAGAGATTCTCTCGAGCCGTCGACGACGACGGACGCGCGCGTGCGAGATCGAGGCGAACCGGAGTTATCCAGGAGGCGAGGGAGCGTAGCAGCGAGCGTGAACGAGGTAGCAGCTTCGAACGAGCCAAAGCTGCAACCACTGTAAGTACCGCCTGACTAAGATTGTGAGTGCGGGCGCGTATCGGCGAGGAGTCGAGGAGCGCGTTGAGCCTCGTCTAGCGAACGTGGGGAGCGTGTCCCCAGTTCATCATTTCTCTCTCTCTCTCCTTAGCCCGCGGACGCGAACTCTTGTGCGGCGAGACTCGCGTCTCTCGGACGAGCCGCCGCGGGGTGCGATATCGATACCTCGAGCGCGGGCTCGAGGTCGAGTTCGCGGTGCGTCGCGCGGAACGGGTAAGCGACCGGATCCTTCGTGTGCGTGTGTACGTGTGTGTACACACAGAGCAGGCAGGCGGCCTGCTCTCGAACGTTGCGTTTGTTTACGTGGAGCAAAGTCGTGCTCCGCGTAAACATCATCGGTCGCAGACCGTGCGATCGGCCGGTGATTTCTTGGCGCGGCCGAGAATTCGTAGGAGCGCGCGCGCTTGCATTCGCGCGCGGCTCCTCTCGGCAACACTCGGGCGTGTTCGGGGCAGTCGGCCCACACGCCCGACATCTACTAACCCTCGCGACCGAATCAGTTGTGATTTTCTTTTACGGAGGCAATAAAGGCCTCCGAATTGCATTTTACTTGTCCGCGTTATTCTTCCGGGTAGTCCGCGGGACTACTCGGCAAACCCTTCTCATACGTAACCTCCCGGACAGCGCCACTCTGTCGTAGAGCAGAGCGGCCGGCATCAGCTGTCGTCGAGGAGGACGACGGCCACGCGAACGCAAGGGGCGTTTTTCGCACACCCGCATGCGAGTACGAAAAGCGGGAGTACAGGCGTACTCTTGCGTTGTACACGGGCCGCGGCGACGTGCGTTCGCCGTCGGGTGCTCGCGCGCACCCCGAGGTAAGGACCTCGAGGGGCACTCGCACGTGCCCCATTGGACCAATCTTGCGGAGGAAGGTCTCCTCCGCGAGATAATAGGTCATAGGCAACCCCGTTACATCATGATAAAATATAATAAAAAAATAAATACAAAAATTAAACTTCGCTTGAATCTAATCAATTGAGCGCGCTCACTTTTACACTTCAGTAGAGCTTAATTAGAACGTTAATTCAAGAGACGAAAAGAGAAAAAAAAATCTATTCTTATTTTATTATACTGGCTGAAAAACAAACAAGAAAATCAATTTAAGCACACCACGTTTTTCACTTGATAGCACTATCACTTCGGCAGTTGGCAAAACTAT
This sequence comes from Sycophila sp. Sp_5, assembly GCA_018906775.1. Classification (NCBI taxonomy): domain Eukaryota; kingdom Metazoa; phylum Arthropoda; class Insecta; order Hymenoptera; family Eurytomidae; genus Sycophila; species Sycophila sp. Sp_5. The sequence continues at coordinate 201,662 of JACCID010000184.1, read as the reverse complement.
TACAAATTATTTCCTAACCAACCTCCTAAACCACCATAGCCTGTTCGGGTGCCATGTAACTTTCGGGTTTCTTATGGGTTAGGAGGAGGTATTCCGCTTGCCGCTGATCTCAATACGATCAAGCGACACTAATCGCGAACGATCTCAGTACGACCGTTAAAACCCCAGTTGCCACACTCAATCCGTGCGCAACTCTATTCCGATGCGAGTCAAAACACTCGCAAACCCCTTTTCGCGGCACTTTCAATAATAATCATACGAGTCTTTGCATTAAACGGAAATAACTAACCACTAGATTTTTATTCATGATAAAATATAATAAAAAAATAAATACAAAAAATTAAACTTCGCTTGAATCTAATCAATTGAGCGCGCTCACTTTTACCCTTCAATAGGGCTTCGCTCTGCCCTCCGCTTCCGTAAGTCTACAACAAATATTAAGAATAATATAAATTAATAAAACGCTACGCTTGTCTAAATTACTATTTCTTAACAATTCGATATCGGTTTAGCCCAATCGCCAACACTCATTACGTGCGGGCGACCTCTCCCTTAGGGTTAGAGCTCGACTCAGTGCGCCGAGTGGACTGAATTCGTCAGTCAGCTCCCGCTCGCTCCGAGCCGCTCGACTCGAGACGCGCTCGGTGGGAGAAACCGGTCGTCATGACAACGTCTTCCCGCGGGTGGGAAGACGTCGCGGAGTGGGGACGCTCGGGAGCACACTTGCTCTCCGGCCGCAAGTATATACAAAATATACGCGCGTTGCGTACCGAATTAAATTTTGTAATAAAGCTATTGCTCGCGCTGTCGAGCAATACCTTTCTTACATTACCCCCCCCCCCCTTAAAAAAAACGGAGTTTTACATGACCAAGTAAAAAAACTAATTTTAAAATTATCTAATTACAAAACCTAATTACAAAACAATGAAATATACATATCTAAGAAAAAAAAATAAATGAACGATAAAAGCGACTCACTTTCGCGGCGGCATGAAACGGGGTACTCCCTCCTTTGAAAACTTAATTCGCCACTGGTAGCCCCACACGGTGGTCCTAAAGTTGCGGGCTCCCAGCGGCACCTTCACCTCTGATCCGAACGGGATGGAAATCGTCCTCGTCAGGCCGCAATTCTGCTGTTGTTGTTGTCATCTCCGATGCTACTGGTGTTGTTGTCGTTGTTATTGACGTTATTGAGTTTGTTGGGGATTTTGCTGTCACCGCTGCTGCTGCTCTCCGCGCTGCTGCTGCTTGCCATTTGGCCACCAACCTCTCCTTTGGAATTGGCGGCGGCGACGTCGCGCTCACCCCTTCTAACACATTTCTCGGTATCGGAACATATTCCTGCGTATTTGCTGCAGTTCCTGCAATCCCTACAGGGACGTACTCTTCTTCACCGGGTGGTGGTCCTCTTCCTTCTAATCATTTTTCGAAGTCTTCCAAGTACTGCCGATCCATTTTGCCGAATTGCTACTGACTTTCGCGCAATTCGGAGTCTCCTTTTATCCGCATAATTGTAAACATTGACATCCTTAATCCTAACGGCCGTATTTCGCATTAATTACAGTGTATGTACATTATATACAATATGTACATTAGGGTTCATTAACCCTTAGATCTATTATTCGCCTGTCAACACAAACGGTTTCAAATCTTTAATGTGAACATGATGAATAATCACATTTTCATTGTTTTTTAAGGTCGGAAATAACTGGAGAAATTATTTTAAAGACCTTAAACGGACCGATATATTTTTCGCACAACATTGCGTTAATATTTTCGGCTTCATCGGACAAGACAATATTTCTTTTTAATACTTGCTCGCCGATTTTCGGTTTCCATTCTCTCCTGCGGAGATTGTAATATTTTTCTTGCCTTTGGAAGCTTTTTGCGGCATTGACTTTTGCCAAATCTAAAGCTTCCTGCAAGTTTTTTATCCGATTTTCGAACGAATTTTTTACACTCCCTCTCTCTTCTTGCTCTAATGATCCGGCAGATATCAACTCTCTACCGAAATTCAAGCTAGCGGGTGTGTATCCGGTGCATTCGCTGTGTACAGTATTAAATGCTAATGCGATTTCGGGTATATGGGCGTCCCAGGTTTTTTGAGAACCTGTAATGTACTGTTTTATCATTGTTTTTACAGTACGATTCACCCTCTCAACTGCATTACATTGCGGTGAGTAAGGAGGTGTTAACCTATGTCTTATCTTTGCATTTTCGAGTAATTTTTTAAATTCACGAGACGTAAATTGCCTGCCATTATCGGTTGATATTGTTTTCGGACAACCGAATCTGAGCAAAATTTGCTCTTGCACGCCTTCAACAATTGCCGTCGCTGTTGCTTTTCTAATTGGTCACAATTCGATCCATTTCGAGAAAACATCTTGCATAACCAACATTTGCGTAAAACCATTATTGGATCGAGGTAATGGTCCTACGAGATTAATTGAAACTGTCTCCCACGGGTCGCCGGGACAAGTATCTTTTAACTGCCCTGCCGGCGCCTGTTGTGCAGTCTTAAATCTTTGGCAATTGTTGCAAGATCGGACGTACACTACCGCTCAAAAGTTTAAGCACACCGCAATAAAAAAAAGAAAATTTTAAAAGTTTTATATCTTGGGAAATATAAATCGCATCAAGCTCTAATTTAGCTCATTTAAAAGATTTTGCAGAGTACTTCAAAAAGTGTCTTTTGAGTTTTTTTGTTTAATCAATTGGTTTAGCGTGAGCATTAGCTTAAAGTTGTGTTAATTTAACAATTTTTTAGGGTTACTTTGATCCCCTCCCAATTCGTTAATAATTAATATTTCTTAAAAAACCTCAAACGATTTGACAGTAGAACGCAAGACCTTCAAAATCCGTTGTTACACGTAATTGTAAGTTAATTTTTAAATGAGATATGAGTATTTTTGTAAAAAAAATTCATTTTTAGAAAACATTTATTTCGAATAATATGCATTTTATAAAAAAATGTTACTAAGAAAAATTGTTTCTTTTTTTATGAATAATCAATAGAAAAATTTTAGAAAATTTTTTGGAATTTTTTATAGGGAACTTTTTTAATGAATAATTAATTTAATTTGTAATATATATTTTTCTACGTACATGTGTGCGCACACCATTTCCTAATATAATTTTTAGTTTTTAATATACATATTGTCACGGCTCGTCAGCTGCTCGCGGAGAGCAAGCTCGAGTGAGTGCGAGCGAGAAACGCACAGGTAGGTAGGGGGCGCGCGAGATAGAGAGAGAAGGAAGGAGTGGCGCTCCGCGCGGGCTTGCGCGGCAGCCGCCATGTTCCCGGGAGTTCTCGAGCCGAGAACACGTGCGAATTTTCGATAGCGCGCCTTTTTGGTTTTTCTGTGCGAGGAAGCTGAGGAGAGGACGGCAAAGAGACGCTGCAGCAGCGGAGAACTCTGGAGAAGCAGAGACGGCAGCCGCGAGATACGGCCACGGAGTTCGAGCGGCAGTTCGAGACGAAGAGCGTGTAACGAGTGAGAGAGAGAGTCTGCGAGGTCGGCCGGCAATTCAAGGTAAGAGGAGTGCCCGAATCCTGGACAGACGTGTCCAGGATATCTCCTCAAGTTTGCGAGCGACGCAGCGTGCGTGTTAGCGTGTGTGCATGTGTTGGTGTGAGGGCATCGGCCCGAACGTCGCGCGCGACCGCCAATTGACTCGACCTGCGCGACCGCGTTTGTTTACATCGCGCTTGTGTATCTGGATCGAACTAGTGAACGCGAAATAAATCTGAACATTTAGTACGCGATTAAGTTTAATTTAAATTTTGAGCGGTCGTGTACCCTTTTGCTTCACGAAACATTCCAGGCCAATAGACTTTTTTAGCTAAACGAACAAGAGTTTTAGCAATGCCAAGGTGGCCTGCAGTCGGTAAATCGTGATTTTCTTTTAAAACTCGGTCGTTCTCGTCTTTTCGAATGCACATTTTCCATTCTTCTCCGCTTTCAATTTCATTAAAGTCTAGAGTGTGCAGAATTTTTTTAAATAATCTTCCTTCTTTAATGCAAAAATCCGGAAAATTTTCTGGCTTTTCAGTGACTAATTCGAATGTACGGGTGTACCATTTTTCATTACTTTCACTATTGATCGATTTGACATCAATAGGGTTGCATGACAGAGCATCTGCAACGTTATTTCCAGAGCCTTTTCGATATAAAATATCGAAATCATACTGGCTTATTTCTAAGGCCCAACATGCAAGACGACCTGCTGGACTATCTATATTATTCAGCCACTTTAACGCCTGGTGATCAGTCAGTACAGTAAAATGACATCCGTCTAAATAATCACGCATCTTCCAAATTGCCCATTTAACGGCTAAACATTCAAGTTCTGTCACCGAATAGTTTTTTTCTGCTTTGCTTAAAGAACGACTAGCATAAGCAATAACTCTTTCCACTTCTCCATCATTCTGCGTTAAAACTGCACCTAGACCTTCTAAACTTGCATCCGTTTGCAAGGTGAATGGTAAATTCCAATCCGGATAAGCGAGGATTGGTGCAATCGTCAAACATTTATTTATTTCTAAAAATGCATGTTGTTGTGCATCTTTCCATTCCCACTGTGCTTTTTTCTTTAAGAGATCTAGCATGGTATTTCTGTTTTATCGGCGTTCCGTCGATCACTTTGATGTTGTGCTGGATTAACGGTGTGCAACCTGTCATATGCTGCATTTCTTCTTTTTCTTGTTTAATTCAGGCATCTAATCTCTTCTTCTGATCTTCTGTGTGTGCTTTTATCCCTATATCGTCGTTTATGTTACAAATTTCCTGAATTGTAAATGTCGGTAATAACTGTTTTTTATTTAAAAAAAAATAGGTTCTAGTTTTTCTATTATATCCATGCCCAACAATAAATCCTGAGTCAACTCCGATATAATAAATAATTTTGCCAAAGTAGCTTTATTATAAACTTTTATTTTTCCAAACCAGCAAAAATTAATCTTTACTAGCTGGCCATTAGCTACAGCCGCTATTCTTTTAATTTTCTTTATTCTACCCGTGATTTTTTTGATTTTATTCGCTGTCATTTGGCTAATGAATGAAAAATTTGCACCGGTATCGATCAGGGCATTGCATTTATATTTACCGACATTTACATCTACAAATAAACGCAAATCTTTTAATTCGGCCGAGGCTCTGTCGCTACATTTGTCTTGGCCTGCGCTCCATTTCCCGCCGGTTGTGCCGCGTGACATGCACAGTCTTTCGTAAAGATATTATCCTTTCCGCAGAACGAACAAAATTTGCGCCATTTATTTCTATAGTTCTGTCTTAAATGACCTTGCTGTTTACATTTCCAGCAAGTCTTTGACCTATCGAACGGCGCATCGTTAGCGTTAACTGTATTTATCCTATTCGATTCGTTGCGCGGTTTTTTATCTTCTATCTTTACGAGTTTGAGCGTTTGTTCTAGTCGCTCTACCTTCTTAATTAAATCTACCGATGAGTTTACGCTATCGCGACTAACGTATAGCCGTAACTCCGGTTTCATTTTATAATACAAATTATCGAGCTGCTCTTCGGCTCCAATTTTCCCGTGACGGCGCATCATTGTAGACAATGCTGTAACATATGCACGCATTGTTTCGTTTGCAGGTTGTCTTCTTTCTCTTATCTGTGCGTACAAGTTTCTTGTTTCTTCGGGTGGTAAATAGAAATCACGTATAGCCTGCTGTAAGTCCGGCCATGACGTAATTTCGTGAGATATGTTCCGGAACCAAAGGAGTGCTTATCCTCGCAACAATTCTGGAAATCCTTGTATTATCTGTTGCTCCGTAAACTCGTATGCACGTCTAAGTTCGTCTACTCTTTCAAGGAAAGAGTAGACGTCTTTTCCATCAAAATGGCAATTCCATTTGCGCATTTGATCCAATACTCTTGCTGTGGAATTACTCTCTTGTGTCACGTAGATTGGCTGTTGTCGCTCATACTGTTGCTGTCCGTCGAATGCGCTGTTCAGATTGTGTACTCCCGATCCGCTTTTTTACTACTACGTGGACATATTCCGGTTTTTACTCATCTGCTGTCGCAATTCGTCGACCTTTCCGGATTTCTCGATATTAAATTTCGATAATAAATCTACTAGTTCTTCGCGTTTCAACCGGTAGATCCACGCTACGCCTATTTTACCCGACATTTTGATTGTAATTTGGAAAAAAACTTTAATAAAAAAAAAATGATTCTGCGAGTCCTTGATACGTGCGGGTACCTTTTCGGACTTTTACTAAGTAAACTAGAAAAAACAAAAAAAATAAAAAAACGAATGCAAGAAAAGTGAAAAGAAAAGAAAAAAAAAATTTGCTTTGAACCGGCTTTTCTAAATTTATTTAGATTTAATCTCGCTCCGCACGTATTTTCGCTCTGGCATACATAACGTTATTCGCTAACAACGACAAACTCATTTTGATTAATCTACCCGTCACCTATGTATATTTCAAATTTTATTTATTTATTTATTTATTTATTTATTTATTTATTTATTTAACCAGTTGATACAAAAGGATCATATTACATAAGTAACCCAGCAGAGGAAAAAATTCCTGTGCGCTGGCCTGGCTCATTACATACTAAAATTATAACTAACTTACTTACTAAAATAAAAACTTGTAAAAGAATTGGGCAAAAAATTGATTGCAGTCTTATTACCTAGTAGCATCGCTACTAGGTTAAAACCAATTCAAAATTTTTGCCCAAAACCACTTGATTATGTTGAATTTCTTTATTTCCAATATCTAATTAGCATAGCGCTGGCTTTGGTGTACATTTGGGTTGATGCATTTTTCCTTCTCTTGAAAATTTCTCTCTCGAAGTTATTCATTCTCTTAGGGCAAGTAAGACCTACTACACATGTCTCTCTATAATGAGGGAACATGTTTTTGTGCTGAAGACTAGAATTACATTTACATTCAGACGTGAAAACAATATCATCCACCACTATTATATCTTTGTACTTTGGTTCTTTCGATATTGGTTGCATTGAGTTTTTGAACGTTTGCAGGCCTTTTATCCCTCTGTCGAAATATAGGAGTGCTTGATTGTTACCTAGATAATTTATATCACCGTAGGACATTCGATATTCATTTGAATTTTTGATTAATTTAGCCGGCGGGTTCGGGCTTTCATTTTGAAGTAGTCTGTTTGTATTGTTTACGGCTTTCACGTCTATTTTCGTAAATTCTTCCTCTATTGGTGTTGTCACGATTATTTTTACTTTCTTTTCTGGTTCTGTAGTTGCCTTGTTGAAATGTTGGTGTTTAATCCCCCGTATTACTGGGTATTGACACGAGGGACAATTTTCTTTTTTTTCTTTTTTGCAAGTGTATTTTTTATTAATAATTTCTTGAGCTATGTTCTTTATTATGCTGATTAGATTTGGTTGACTATATTGTACTTTTTTCCAATTGTATACAGAAATTCGCCTATGTGATCTATTGTAGTTTTGTTTGCAATGTCCTTGTGAGCATATATAAGTTCTAACATCTAGTGTTAGTTGATCTTTTCCTATCTGATTTTGATTCTCCTGGACTTCCAAGGTAGAATCTGATGTCTTTATGTTTCTTTTTTGAGCTTGTTTATTGCAATTCATTATTATTTGGCAGTTTGTTTCCAAATAAGCTAATGCTATTTTTTTGATATTTTGGCAGTCAATTTTATTTTCCTTTATATTATTTATATTATTCATAAGATGTGAAAAATATTAAGTCCAATTTTGTTGTATCCATTCTTTGATTTTCTTTTTTATAGCTTGTTTATTATTTAAAATTTTCAAATTATTTGGCAATCTGTTGAATGTCATTATTGCTCTAATATAACTACTTTTTGTGCTAATTGTTCTTTGTCTTTTAGGTATTTGTAGGTTTTTATTTCTTGTATTGTTGCTTGAGTTTAAATATATTTGTTTCAGCTCTTTGTAATGATAAATTAAGCCATTGTATTCAAAAGTTTGATGTACGTTTAGTGGGTATTTATGTGTAATAAAATTTTTATTATTTACTATTTTGAGCAGTCTCGTTTGGAGGTTTTGAAGGCATACAGTTCTACCCTTGTATGCACCTCCCCATGCCACGATACCATATGCTAAAGAGCTATGGAAAAGGGCATGATAAAGCATGTACATAGTTTGTGTAGGCATGATCTTTGATAGCTTGTAAAATACAAATATCAGGTATTTGTTCTTGTTGTATAAATTCGTTGTATGACTATCCCATTTCATATTACTATCAAACAATATACCCAGTATTTTGTATTGTCTACTCTTGTTATTCTTCTATTTTGTATTGTAATATTTAAATTTTTAGGTGTGCTATTTCCATAATTACCAAATTCCATATATACTGTTTTATCTATATTTAAGGACAATTTATTAAACGCTAGCCAAATTGAGATCTTGTGTAGGTATTCATTCATTTTTTCTTCTATTTCTTTCCAGTTTCTTCCCGTTACTATTATCGCTGTGTCATCAGCGTAAGATAAGATGTCGTCTTCAAGTCGTTCTTGTGAACTTTCTGGGATTTCATTTAGCAAGTCGTTTATGTAAATGATAAAGAAAAGAGGACCTAGTATGGTACCTTGTGGAACTCCTGTATTAATTACTTTAAATGGACTTTTTGTACCATTTACTTTAACCCTTTGTTTTCTATTTTTGAGGTAATCCTTGATAAGATTTATGGCTTTGCCCCTAATTCCATAATTTGACAGTTTGTTTAATAGGATTTGATGGTCGACCGTGTCAAATGCTTTAGCTAAGTCGAGAAAAGCGATTGCAATCGGGCTACTTTTGTCTAGCTTATTGTAGATTTTGTTTGTGATGAAGCTTAGAGCATCTGTGGTACTAAGATTCTTTCTAAATCCATATTGTCTTTTGGAAAGTAGTTTATTTTTGTTGAAAAATTTAATCAATCTGCTATGTATTAATTTTTCAAAAATTTTTGCAAAGTTGGATATTAGGGAAATTGGTCTATAATTGTTCGGAAGGTATTTCTCGTTTGCTTTATGTATTGGCACTACTTCAGCTTGTTTTAAAGCATCAGGCCATATTTCTTTTTCAATGCACAGGTTAAAAATGTTTGCTAATGGACTTGATATAAATTCACTTATTGCTTTTATTTCTTGAGTGCTAATCTCGTCTATGCCTCCGAATTTATTTTTCATATTTTGTATAATTTTTTTTATTTCATCCTGAGTTATCGGCTTAATAAAGAAACTTTTTGAAAATCTTTCCGGTAGTGGTGCTTTGGTGTTAGGTGGTTTTGTAATTTTTGATCTGAGTACATTACCTATTGAGCAGAAAAAATTGTTTAAATTGTCCGCAATTTTTTCGGAATCAGAGATTTTTTTATTATTTACTGCTAAGTATTTAATGTCTGGATTGTTTTTTGCTTTTTTGCCTATTTTATTATTTATTATTTTCCAAAGGTTTCTTGGGTTGCTAAGATTACATTGTACTATTTTTTTGTCATGGTCTGTTTTTGCCTTGTTTATGATTTTTTGTAGTACTTTTTCGTAATTTTTGTAAATTTCCTTTTTTGCAGCATTTTTATAGTCTTTCTTCCAATTTTTGAAAAGTTTCTCCTTTGTTTGGCATGATTTAATTATTCCTTGTGTAATCCACGATTTTCGTGGTTTGATTTTATTTTTCCTATTACTTTCGATTGGCTAACACATTCTTTAATTTTAGATATTAGGTTGTTCATGCCTCTGTTAGGATCATTTGCACATACCAATTCATTCCAATTTACTGATCCGGCTATTCTCCACAGTTTTTTTATAGTCAGTTTTGGGGTTGTTATTTTCAATGTAGTTGGCTTCAATTTTATTTTCTTTTAGTTTTAGAAATATGGTATAATGGTCATTGAAGGGTGTGTTAAGTACTAGTCCTATGTATTTTAAATTCTTTAGTTTGACAAAGAAGTTGTCAATACAGGTGCCATTGTTGTTGCTGAGTTCAGAGGGTCTTGTAATCGAATTTATTGCTGGACAATAACCATTTTCCATTAGTGTAATTAGGAACTCTTGATCTATGGTTTCAGAGCTAAGCATATCTATATTGAAATCACCTACTAGTATATTGTTTTTATATTTGTTGTTGATCTTAATAAGCTCCTTAATATTCATCAAAAATTCAGTTTTGTGAAGATCATGTGATCTATATAATGCAGATATAACTAATTGTTGCTTGTTTGCTAGTTCAATTTTCGTCTGGAGAATATTGTGTTTGTTGATTTTAGTAATTGTTGTTGTTTCTGTTATATCCTCTCTTATGTAGATCATAACTCCATCCGATTTATTTATATTGCCTTGATTATAGTACATGTTATAATTATTTATTTTGAAATATTCATAATGTTTCAGGATCCAAGTCTCAGTACAAACTATGATTATAGGTTTTACTTTTAGACTGCGTAGAAATACAAGCAGTTTGTTATAGTTAGCATTGAGGCTACGAATATTTAGACAAGTTATAATTTCATTTTCATAGTGCAGATACTTGTTAAGCTTTTCTATACTATCAAAATTTACTTGGTTTTCAAGTAATTCTTCTACTACCTTAGTACTCATAACTTATTTATTTGAGATTTGCTGTTGTGGTGATGAGAACGCGCTTTCTGATGGATTTTTTTGCTTTCTAATTGTGTACGTAGACCGCAGCAGACGTGGTTGCTCTGTTTTACCAAAGAAACGAGAGTACGTGGGTCTGCAAGGATAGTCCGTGGTTTCAATGTATTTATTAATTTTGTTTTTAAGCACTTGACACTGTTCACTGTCTATCGCACTATGGTTTGTGTTGTAATTTGTTTTGAATTTAATATTATAGAAATCACAATTTGGGCACTTTAGAGTTGTACAATCACACTGTGCTGTTAGATGGTTGCCAGCACATTTATTACACGTGATATTGTTTTGACATTTCTTTGCGCTGTGTCCGAATCTCGAACAGCTGCTGCACGGTGTCGTGTTTATAATATCGTATACTCTGCAATTCTGGTAACCGACGAAGATTTTATCCTTGTTCTCTTTTATGTGTGTGTATATTTTCGACGTCACTTCGAGTATAGCCGACACTTTATTCGTTCTTGGATTTTTGTAGGAATGTACAACTTTGCACTTTTCTTCTGAGTCACTGAAATTCCTTTCATTTATGTCTTCTTCAATTTCTTGATTGTCTTTAAAATTTCCTTCGATGTTAACTACTTTTACTGTTGGATTTTTTATTCGTTCTTTTTCAATTTTAAAATTTTGTGTTAATTCCTTTTTTAATGAGTTTTCTATTGCGTTTACACTTTCCAGATTCATACAGTTTATTATTACAGTGTCATTATTTTTGCTAAATATACTCTTGGTTTGTACGTTTCTATTTTTAGTTAGGTGACGTACCACAGTTTTTTCCAAGTCAGTTTTATCTTTAATGTCTGTTTTTTTAACAATGAGTTTTGGGACTCGTTTTTTAGTAGCCATACTCTTTTGTTTGTTTACTTTAACTATTTCCGCATAATTAGTTTCTGGCACTTTTTGATTTGTTTCTGTTTTTTTCTTGGCTAGTAGTTCGTTTAGTAGTTTGTTTTTGTCTTTTAATTCATTGTTGAGATCTGTTAATAATTTATTTTGTATTTTCAGCGATTCTATTTCTGTGTAGTCTTCATAGATGGTAGTTTCATGGAGAGCTTCGTTGGTAATATCCATATCGCATGTTTTTTTCTTTTTCCTGTATTATATCCTGCAGTATTTCTTTTTTTATTTGTTCCCTGCTTTCTTGTTTTAGTGCTGCTATGAACTGCCACGCTTCCTTGCTAAGCGAGCCATATGGCACGTTTGTTGATTGTACAAGGTTAGGATGATCTTGGCATATTACAAACGAACTTGTTATGATTTTCACTTGTCCCCCTGCGTTATATTTTGCTACGAATTCACTTGTATGTTGGAAACTACCACAAACAATGCAAACAACTGCACCAACTTTCACTTTTGGATGACACTTATAGTATTTATGAAGCGAGGTGTCGGGGAGCTCCTTCTCCTCCGACGCCATGTTGGCGAAATTGATATACCTAATAATATTGATTTAAATGCGTGAATATTTTACTAAATATTTTTAACTGTTTTTAAGGCTCACACTACACTTGGTCGACCACGGAAAAATCTGGTGTTACGCCTCTGTCGCTAACGCTCGATCGGTTGAAAGAATTTTCACTACTCAATATTCTTCAGTTCCTGATTTTCTTCTGCACTTTGGATGCTTATATCGCTGGAATAATTTTGCTCTCCTCCTGAGTTGTAAGTTGTAAACGCGTTTTTTTGTACTGGATCAATTATAATCGATTTGGTGCAATCGTGTCTTCCTTGTCAGCTTCTTCCTTGTTATTTTCTTCGTGATAAACAAAGCACATGATCTTTTCCGCAGATAAATAAATCTACTAAACCTTATTGTCATAACCTATTTGTAACGTAGTATTAATTTTGTCTAAATCTTCAGGATTGATATAAACTTTTTTCCAAAAGCCGAGAATATTGGAGAAAACGGGCTCATTTTTATCAGTGCGTATATGAGTTATTTGCGCCTTTGGTGTGATTCTCATCTTGTATAGTTTTTGGAGAATAATTCCATTAGGGATTATCGGATGAACCTTAGAAATTATTATCCGTTTGATTTTATTCATTAGAGGCCAAATTTCTAGATTGTGTATATCGATATTTACAATTTTTCCAATGAGATTATCTGCTGCATTCTTACTGTCTAGGTAGAAGCATACTCGTCGTTGGGAGATTCTTGAAGCGCAGTTTATATTCATTGAGCTTGTTATTTTGCCTACTGCCGCGAGTACTCGTGTACTGGCATACCTTCCACTAAGTCAATTACGATGGCGTGATCTCTAGTTGGACCTTGCTCTTGTTGCATTATCTATGAGTATGTGTAACTTTGAGTTTTTTGCGTCATTTTGAGTGTTACAGTAAGTGTCCCAGCAAGCAGAAACCACTCTCGCTGTTTATTTTAGTTGTTTGTTAGTTATAGCCAGTGGTATAATTTATTCTACGCCATATTCATTGTATTTATAGTACATTTTCTTACAAGGTGGAAAAATAGAAGTTTCGCACTGACTTGTTTCGCACTGACGTCCGTGCAGAAGTTCTATTTTATACCCGTGTAAGAAATAGTATTTTTCTCTATCCCCGGGTGAAAGTACGGCTAATATTGATTAGAAAATAGTAAAATAATCAATTGCTAACCTTTAAACTGATTTCAACTGGCAGTTGTTTTGCGCAGTCATGTTTTTACTTTTGCCATGGGTTCCTTTAGTGTAATCTGCGTATATTTTTTTATTGTACCTATCGCGCGTTTATGTATACAGGGTGTCAATTAAGTCCCGGGACGGCTGAATATTTTCAGAGGTAAAGTAATTCTGATAAAGGTCAAGGTCATTTCTTAAGTAACTTTCAACGAGGAATCTAATGGTGACATTCACTTTGACCTTGGACTTGACCTTGAAGGTGATTTCAAGGTCAACTGTTTTTTTTTAAATAGGAACCCCTATTTTTAAGACTGGTAATCGATAGAGCGGGAAATTTTACATTCAGATACGTAATTAAGTCAGAGCTAGTGTTTGAACTTGAGGGTTACTCCAAGGTTATTTACACTCCAGCAAGGTTCTTAGATACCTCTGAATATTTTTGCAAGCGGTAAAGCTATTCCTCGTGTAACTTTCAACGAGGAACTCAATGGTGACCTTATACTTGACCTTGGACGTGACCTTCAAGGTTATTTCAAGGACACCTATTGTTTTCAATGGAAATCTTCATTTTTTACACTGGCAATCGATAGAGTTGGAAATTTCTTTTCGAAAATAGTATTTGACGTGATCTTTAGAAGGTCAAATCAAGGTCAATTTTGGATAAACTGTCAAAACATTGTCGTATTCAAACTTTAGAGGATTTATGAAAGACTAAATGTTTGAAAAAGTTTTGAAACCAACAACATCGACCACCTTGACTTTGAGATCAGCTTTGCACATTATTTGAAAGTTCAAGCACTTTTTAAATTAATAACCTTACTATCGCCCTTATTCTTACTTTTAGCGTTACCCAGAAACAACGACTCAACGGCTGATCTCAAAGTCAAGGTGGTCGATGTTGTTGGTTTCAAAACTTTTTCAAACATTTAGTCTTTCATAAATCCTCTAAAGTTTGAATACGACAATGTTTTGACAGTTTATCCAAAATTGACCTTGATTTGACCTTCTAAAGATCACGTCAAATACTATTTTCGAAAAGAAATTTCCCACTCTATCGAAAGCCAGTGTAAAAAATGAAGATTTCCATTAAAAACAATAGGTGTCCTTGAAATAACCTTGAAGTTCACGTCCAAGGTCAAGTATAAGGTCACCATTGAGTTCCTCGTTGAAAGTTACACGAGGAATAGCTTTACCGCTTGCAAAAATATTCAGAGGTATCTAAGAACCTTGCTGGAGTGTGAATAACCTTGGAGTAACCCTCAAGTTCAAACACTACCTCTGACTTAATTACGTATCTGAATGTAAAATTTCCCGCTCTATCGATTACCAGTCTTAAAAATGGGGGTTCCTATTTAAAAAAAAACAGTTGACCTTGAAATAACCTTCAAGGTCAAGTCCAAGGTCAAAGTGAATGTCACCATTAGATTCCTCGTTGAAAGTTACTTAAGAAATGACCTTGACCTTTATTAGAATTACTTTACCTCTGAAAATATTCAGCCGTCCCGGGACTTAATTGACACCCTGTATGTTCGATGCCGGCCCAACATTTGCAGCACGAGCGTAGCGAGTGCTGCTGGTCGGGGGCGGGCATCGAAAAAAAAGCAGAATAAACATAATATTTGTAAACTAGCGACGTACCTCGCTCGCTAACGCTCGCTCAGTAAATAATTTTTTGGTTCCTGTTTAAAATCATTTCTCGTCGTTCTAAGCTTTGAATAGATTACTTTTTTTTATAAACTATTATAATTTTTTTAAGAATTCTAGAAAATTATTTTACATTTTATATATTCAAATAATTTAATTTTTAAGTTGCGTATAGTAAAAGACTCGTATCGTAAATTTATTGTAATCACGGGGAGTTAAAAGGTAAATTAAATTAAATAATATAATATTTAAGAATGTTATTCTTAATATTATTATACTACATCATTTGTATTAATTTCGATTTTAAAATTTATTATTATAAGAATAATATAACAAATTCATGAAAGACATTATAGAAAGTTATTCAGCCATTTACGAGAAGAGTGCAGACCCTCTAGATAATGATTTTACATGAAACGTTTTGTATTAATTTCTCGTATCAAATAAGAAAATAAATTCCTTTTAGTTTGATCTCATAACTCTTTATTTAACAATAATTTTAGTTATATCTACTGAATAAAGATAATGTTCGCTTGAAAAATAATTTTTGAATTTATGTTGAAAATAATTAATTTTTTCAATTTAATTGTTTAAAGTGAAAAAAATTTTGATTTTTTATAACATTTTATCAATTAAATGATTATAATAAAATACATGTTATTTAATATAAATAAATTTAACCCTTTAACGCCCAACATGACCATTTTTCGACAATATTTTCAGTGGTGTGTAACACTCACTTAACATGGTTCAAGAAATTCTTGAAATACCATTTTTAACGTAAAATTCTATGTAATTTCAGAATCCGGTATTAGATTTGTCGAAAAATTCAATAATAAAAAGTTATAAACAATTTTTTGCAAAAAATCGTGAATTTTTGAGAAAATAATTCGTTTAACCCAAATTTTCGAATGGAAAGAGGGTTCGCTCGGACGTCTAATACGTATGTATTTGGTCAATGGCATGTATACTTAATTGTAAAACAGTTGCAATACCGAAATTATAAATGGCGGCCATCCAAACAACCCCTTTTCCACCAAACTTATCAAGAAAGGTTCGTGATTTTTTTTCCCGATCAGGATCGACTTAATGAAAAATGTTTATAGAACAAAAAATTGTTAGAATTCATCAGAGAAGACGTGTGAATTTTTTCAGACTTTTCGGAGCGACTTTTGGATTTTTGGATATGGCAAATTTTTGAAAAATCAAAAAATTGCTCCGAAAATTCTGAAAAAATTCACAAGTATTCTTTGATTAATTCTAAGGTGAACGTTCATTCAAATGCGTTTTCAATGAAGGTTCACCTCCACTTCTTAAAACCCGGGCAACCTTACATTCAGTAGCGGCTAAGAACGTTCAACAATTTTTAATTCAATAAAGACCGACTCTATAAAATAAGTTATAGAACAAAAAATGCTTAGAATTAATCAAAGAATACTTGTGAATTTTTTCAGAATTTTCGGAGCAATTTTTTGATTTTCCAAAAATTGGCCATATCCAAAAATCCAAAAGTGGCTCCGAAAAGTCTGAAAAAATTCACACGTCTTCTCTGATAAATTCTAACTGCTTTTTGTTGTATGCATTTTTTTCGTTAAGTCAATCCTGCTCGAGAAAAAAAATCACGAACCTTTCTTGATAAGTTTGGTGGCTGGTTTGGAAAAGGGGTTGTTTGGATGGCCGCCATTTATTATTTCGGTATTGCAACTGTTTTACAATAAAGTATACATGCCATTGACCAAATATATACGTATTAGACGTCCGAGCGAACCCTCTTTCCATTCGAAAATTTGGGTTAAACGAATTTTTTTTCTCAAAAATTCACGTTTTTTTTGCAAAAAATTGTTTATAACTTTTTATTGTTGAATTTTTCGACAAATCTAATACCGGATTCTGAAAGTACATAAAATTTTACGTTAAAAATGGTATCTCAAGAATTTCTTTAACCATTCTAAGTGAGTGTTACACACCACTGAAAATATTGTCGAAAAATGGTCATGTTGGGCGTTAAAGGGTTAATACAAATTTTTTAAAATATTATAAATAATAGATGATTTTTTTATAAATTAGACTTTACAGTAGATACAACACAAGGAATAGTATTAGTTACATTAACAGATAATTACATAAATACGTAAATAATATGTTACGAGAATAAGATGTCTTATTTTCTTATTTTCGCCGTAGATCTACTTAATTCCTTATTCTGCCCAACTTATTTACATATACCTACTCCTTACCGCAAGTGTCCGGTAAAGGTGCTCTACTATGTCTTTTGTTATTCTGCTGCTCTAATTCTTTTAGTGTGTACTAGGCCTAATATCTAATAAGACAATTATACTTTTCGGTATGTGTTTGGATGCTTATATTAACAGAATGATAAAAGGGAAAGTTATAGACATAAAATTAAACACGTGTGTCCACCCTATACTTGGTCATTGAGAAAAAAATCGGGCGCTGTTCCTGTAGATGATGTCCAAGTGTCCAGGAACACCCTCAGGACGATGAGACGTCGTCTACAAGGCAGCCCACCACGATCTTCGTCATTGAGAAAAATATCGGGCGCTGTTCCTGTAGACGATGTCCAGGTATCCAGGAACACCCCCAGGACGACGGGACGTCGTCTACAGGGCAGCCCACCCCGCACTTCGTCATTGAGAAAAAAATCGGGCGCTGTTCCTGTAGATGATGTCCAGGTAACCAGGAACACCCCCAGGACGACGGGACGTCGTCTACAGGGCAGCCCACCCCGCACTTGGTCATTGAGAAAAAAATCGGGCGCTGTTCCTGTAGACGATGTCCAGGTATCCAGGAACACCCCCAGGACGACGGGACGTCGTCTACAGGGCAGCCCACCCCGCACTTAGTCATTGAGAAAAAAATCGGGCGCTGTTCCTGTAGACGATGTCCAGGTGTCCAGGAACACCCCCAGGACGACGGGACGTCGTCTACAAGGCAGCCCACCCCGCACTTGGTCATTGAGAAAAAAATCGGACGCTGTTCCTGTAGACGATGTCCAGGTGTCCAGGAACACCCCCAGGACGACGGGACGTCGTCTACAGGGCAGCCCAACCCGCACTTAGTCATTGAGAAAAAAATCGAAGCGGAAAAAATGTTCCTGGACCAAGTTTCATCATCTACAAGTATCGTCGGTCAAAGACGTGAAAAGTGGTCGGAAAAAAAAAACCCTGGAATTAAGCTACTTAATATAATTTTGTAAATTAAACTTTTAATAAAGACGTAATTGAATGTTTTTAATCAAAAATTTTATTTTAATTATCTTACAATTATTTTTTTTAATTTCACAACAAAAATTGTTAACAGTATTGCCTTTAAATGTAGAATTTTCATATTTAATGCAAATTTTTTTAACCAATTTACTGTATTCGTATTTATTTCTACAATTTCAATAACATTTAATATAATGTTCTAATTTAAGTGTACGGTTGATTAGCATTCTTTTTGATAATTAAAAAAGCTAGCAGGTGGATTGAATTTTATTTGCGTTATAAGCGGGATAAATAAAAAATCATACGACTATAAACACAACCTGCACCTTGGAGGTATATAAATTATTTAAAGGACGCTAACTATCTACACAGACTTTCTTTGATGAATGTCTATTAGCTATTAGAATGGAACCCAACTTAATGGGGTTAGTCTTTCAAAATCTTCCCGACAGAGCCTTCGAGTTTAAAACAAATGACGCGCGTGCAGTGGCTAAAAATGCTCCTTCTTCTAGCGTGGAGAAAATTTAATTTAATAATGCTTAACTTGGTATATAACCACGCACTTCTTACTCGCGAATACGGAACGGAGCTAATTGGTAAACATGTCTATCCTCGATGAAGGCTCAAACGGGACTGCTCTCTACTGTGTTATTCTTAAATAACGTTATATGTATATTCATTTTATTATTATATTCGCTGGTAATAAGTAAATAAATAAAAATGTGTTAATAATGTATAGTAAATAAATAGTGTTGGGCGAAGACGGCATCAAGGCAGACGTCAATGACAGAGGAGCAACAACAGAAGCCTAGACGGCGTCAGACGAAGAGCATCAACTTAAACAACACCGGTGAGAGCAGCGCGTGCAAGCTTGTGTATACGAGCGAGCGAATAAGTTTATCGTCGACCGTCTTTTTGGAGATAAGACTGCGCCTCCTGGGCAGACCTGATATCTTCTTATGAACGTATAACGCAGTATATGTTGTGCGGACGTATAGCGCAGCGTATTTTGTGTGTATTTCTACGGACAATTGGCACCCTTTATGTGCGTGCAGAGGAGGATTATAGGCCAGGTTAAGTTTTTCACAGCTCGCGATCAGCTGTAACCTCCAGCGCAGGTAAGCAAAAAAATAATCGGCAATAAAAAAACGAATCCGCTCTGTTTACTTGGGAGCTAAAGCGAGCAGTAAACTCAAATCGACCAAGCCGCGCGTATTTGTATATGTTGTCTGTATGTTTACATGTTGCAAAGGATGATTGTGCAAGAGTAATGTTTAGAGATTCTTGACATAACATATTTATTTTAAAGAAAATATTCTGAGTAGGAAAAAGTACACTAAGTAGAGAATATTTTAGGAATATCTTTTGTAATTCTGATTTTTCCGTTTTTTTTTTTTTTTGAACAGGTCAAGCGGCAAAATTTTTTTTTATATATTTATTTATTTATTTATTGAAAAACACGGGTTTCATATTTTACCCCAGAAGAAGAATAACCTCCAACTGTTCACCTGTCAGAGAACGCGCGGAATTTTAATTATTCTAATTTACGGTCAAAATGAATGAATAAAATTAATACCACCGACTAAAAATAGTCGTGGGTAAAATTTAAGGTAAAGGGGGATCGCCACTCAATTTATTCGATTATATAAAATCGATCGAATTTTCCAGTATTATTAAATTGCAATTCTTTACAAAGAAAATAAGAGATTGATCGTAATTCTACGACTATCCCTCGAGCAAGAGGAATGAATTTTCTAGAGCATCTTTTTTTCAATAAATCTATATCAAAGAGATATAAATATTTTTTAATTTTTCAAAAGGGTTTTTAGTACATTAAGCATAGCGTGATCTAGATACCTTGCATTTTGAAGGCTTTTTTAAAAATAACATGACATTAATGTTTTTATTTTCAATGTTGTAATTTTATTGTTCATTATGTAATGTAATGATATTATGAAAAATGAAACATTAATTTATAATAAAATTTGATCCCCTATATGCCCATATTTTTTGTTTCCAAGTAGTAATTTATGTCACCAATTTTCTATAATGCCTGCACTACACGCTGATAAGGGGAGAAACCCTTCAAAGATAGATGATGCTGGTAATTGAAGAGCCGTTAATAGCCGAAAAATCTCAAAGTTCGATGACGTATCCTGGGAGGACATCTTTGAAGGAGAAATTGGTGGAATCAACTACCGTGCTGAAGACAACACGCAATGGTGGCTTTCGAGCGAAGTAAAGGAATGTTTGATGAGGGTACTTTACGACTCAGGACCCTTTTGCACGGTCATGAGACCAATTGGTCTCCGTATTGCCACTAGTCTCGGATGCAGTCCAGTCTAAATCAAAAGCAGGACAGGTAAGACTATCCGATGGACGACACCGTATCTTGCTTAGACGTGTCCTATTGTCATTGATGGTAACAGGAATAAATAAGGACATCCGGATAGTCATTTTGCCGGAATTAGACGAAGACTCTTACGTAGACGTTAAGCATAAAACTATTTTAATCATACATTATAACTATTTGCGATGTTGATATGATACGCCGAGCGCGCGATCACGAGAAGTTATATTTGCGCTACTCCGTTTGAAAGGGCAGCTGCTATACCCACTAGGTGGCGCGCTTGCTGCTCTGACTTAGTGCTTGGGATACTCCGATCGGGGTAGCTGCTACTCCGATCACCAGAGTACTGCACGCTGACCATATTCGGAGCGCCCCCTGTACCGCCGGAGTAGCACACGCACCAAATTTTTTTCAGTGTAGAGCGGGGCCCGTGACGAGGGCGGGAGGCTGAGCGCCTCATTCAACAAAAATAAATTCTACCTGCAAAGGAAGGATTGGGACACCAAAAATAAATTTAGGCTAGAAGCTTTTGATTAAACTGCTTTGCAGGCTTTATTCTCGACCCTGTAGTGTATTGCACTGGAGGGGAGAGACTAGCTAGTAGTTGCCTAGGCCTCTCCTCGCGCCTCTATATATGCTACATGGACGCCTCCTTCGTTAGAGGGTTGCGCGCCGCTAGGCGCTCGCCACCTGGCGGTGGCGTACGAAGTAGACGCGGGGTCTATTTCAAATTGCGTGTATAGACGCTGGCGTGCTGCAGAGGCAGGCACGTTAGCGCAACAACAAATGATTGATACCAAGAAAAATGGCCAAAATCGCCACAGAACCAAGGGAATGCCTCCAGTAGAAAACCCTGCAGGAGCTTCTATTTTTATAAGCCCGATGAGGAACTGGAGGGCGTATTCGATGATGTAGATGCCTTAAGGAATGCCAAGATACACCAAAGGCAGAACATCTTGGCCGAGAAAAGACTTTTGACCAATCAGATCAATTTTATTACAGGCCGAAGTAATCCAACATATAACAAAGTACGTTCGTAAATGTACTATTTGCCTACAGTTCAAAGTGGAGTAGCGGTTGCCAGCAGGTTTGATGGATATTTGGATGATTCAAAGATCTTAGCAGGTTATGACCCGTGATATTACTGGACTGTTACCAAAGACGGCCAAGGGATTGGAATACATCTTGATATCTAAGTCCTCTTTACAAGCTAGATACAGGTAGTCCCGATCCGAACGATAAACGCAAAGATAATTATCAAAGAATTTAACGAGAGAATTATCTTACGTTTTGCAAATACTTCAAGAATCGGGACATGTGCCACACAAACTCTGTCGTTTACCGTCATCAAGCTAACCTGACGGAGAGAACGAATACGACAATTAAAACAATGACAGCGTCTTATATCGAGAAGCGACACAACCGATAGGATGAATAGATATAAACGAAGCTCCACAAAGGTTAGCCGAAGAGCCTTAAACGCCATCAGAAGACGACTAGCGCTAATAAATCTAGTCAGCGCGCAGTCAAAAATTGTTAAGACAACATAACGTTGGAGGTTGCCGTCTGAAGGGAAGAGGAGGTATGTGTTGCGCTGGACGTTTTCTTCGAACGAGGTGTCTTAAATGAGTGGCCTCAGAAGATGACCAACTAGAAAGAAGATCGGGACGCATTGGCCAAGTCGTAAGCCTGTCGGATGGCAAGACATGCTGCTCAAGAGTCTGTAGCGGTCCGTAAGAAGGATGAAGAAAAAGCCAAAGTAGAGGCAAAGTGACGATCGGAGAAAGAACCAGAGAGGGCACAGATAAAAGCGGCGATGCTAAACGGCCCTTGGGTAGCTGACGCCATGGAGAAGCGTCGACATCACAAACGGACAATACGCACAAACGACTATAAATAATCACGACTTTGAATCGAGTAAAAGATAGCTTTATTAAGCTTTGGTGTATGATTTATAAGTGTTTGTGCACAACTTCGGGTAAGCACATCAATTCACGTTGGCTAGATACGATTAGAATTAAAGCTTCGTCCTATGTAATCCCGGTCTTGACACATTCATGATCGCGGCATCCCTTGCATGGTACACCACTCACCGACTTGATGATGCGGCTTATCCTTGCAGCCAGCTTCTCTGGTCCACTTAACGCGTCTACTCCTTCGCTGCTGCTCGCAATCTTCTCTACATATTACCCACTATGACTCTACATGACTCTACGACACGACTTTACAAATACTGCGACTGTGACTCAAACGACTTACGCGTTTAAGTAAGTTCATGGAATTTTCTGCAGATCTCCGTACATATCTGTACGATTCGATACATTTTAGTACGCTAGGACATCATATATGAAAGCCTGCTGTCCTACAGGTAATTCATGTTTGTTCCTAGAGGAACCATATCCTGCATGAAATGATTCTGCAGAAATAATGCTATTGGTAAATCCTGTAGAAAAATTGCGAATTTCCTGTAGGACAGCAGGGATATTTAGGCTAAGGGATATCTCGGGATACGGAATTGTTATACTGTATACAGTATAAGGTAGTGTTTGACTATTGTCCGCTTTAAATAAATTAATTAAGGCCGTTGCCAAACCACGACACTACAATCCTTGAGTCGCACGCGACTCAAGCCAGATATCTGTGTAATATTCGATGTAATATTAGTACGACAGCAACCGTGCTGTCGTTATTTCAGCGGTCGGCTTAAATTCCCGGAGGCTTGATGGATTCACGAGTTCGATACGAGGATAATAAAAATGCGGAAACACAGTATGGAAGTAACAGAATAAAAAAGACTTTATTAAACCTGGTTGAACTCAGCTTGGCTGCTCCCTCGGATAGAGTCGTGAGGTCACCGAACCCAAATTAAAATGACGAACAATTACTCCTGGGCACGACCCAGGGTACCGCTGCAACTTTTCCCAAATTCCTCTCGGTTGTCCCCGGCGTGGCTGGCTCACAGAAAGGCTCCTCCAGGCACACACACACACAACGAAAAGAACAATATAAAAATCACTGCCCCGACTAGGCCCGTACCGTGAATTTAATTCTGGAAACCAATAAAAGTTTCAACGATTTTACGCGCGACGTCAAGTAATCGTCAACCTGCGAGAGAAAGTGCCGCGCAAGCTCCCACCTGCTGGCTCGCCGATCTGCCGACGACAGCGCCCTCGCGCTCTAGCGTACCGTCGCAGGACGGTACTTCGGTCCTCCCCCAGCCTACGAGTATCCCGCTCCGTCGGTAATTCCGGTTGCCACTCTCAACCGGGGAGTTCTTACTCCAGGTGCCACCTCACCCTCGACTTGGAGTCTAGGACACTCAGCTGGGACGAGTCACCACCGACCGCCCTACTCGGCTTTACGCCCTCGGATTCTCTGGACATCCAGCAGTGGAGCCTAAACCCTAAGGCTCTTCACGCCCATCACCCGCTCGCACTCATACATGCACACCGCCTGCTGTGTTCTAGCCGCCCCGCTCTCCTTTAACTCTTTCTTTCTCATAACAGATTATGCTATATCTACTATGCTTCGTTATAGATCGGATATAGTATTTTCTCTAAGCGTCTACTATGAACTCCGTAATGCAAACTATCCTTGCGTAACCTCGTTTATTTTTGTTTTGTTTGCAATTATAGGATACTGATCGAATCATCCATATAATAATTAAAATAAGAAATTAAATATAGGCTTGGTTAGAGGGCGTGTATGCGTGCGGAAGCGTGTGTGGCAGCTCAGAGAGATTTTGGTAGTTTTGCGAGATTTAAAGCGGTAAGATTTTAGTTTTGTAAGTAGTAAGCGTAAGGTTTAGGGCTAAAGAAGGTCGGGAAATAAGGATAGGTGTTTTAAAGGAGTAATAAAGGAGCAGGGAAGTAGAAAAGTAGGCGAGTGTGCGTTGAGGTTAGAATTGCATAGGAGAAAAGAATGGAAGAGACATTGGAGAAGAAGAAAGAAAGCATGGACGGAAAGGAGACGACGGGATTCAACAGCGAAGCGACGAGAACTACAAGGACAGGAGCAAGGTACGAGAGGCAGCCGAAGATCACGGAGAAGCCGAAAAGGAACGTGAGATTCGAAAGCGGGAGTAAGGATAAGACCGGTGAGTTAAAAGAAGCGGAAGAATTTACAGCCGGTGTAATTGAGGAGTTGAAAAAGATTAGGGCTGAGAAAGTAGAGTTAGGAAAATTAAAATAAGAGGTGGAGGGAAAACTAAAAGAATTTGAGGAGATGATATTTAGCTTGGAAGAGAGGTTAGACTGGGTGATTGAGCGGGAAAGGGAAAGAGTGCGGTCAGTAGAGTTAGTTTATCAGAAAGGGAAATAAAAATAATAAAAAGGGTAGCTAACGAAAGAGACAGGATGGACAGGGAAAATAACGTTGTTATTAGAGGGTATAATTTCAAAGGGGAGGACCTGAAAAAAGAAACAATGGAATTTTTTAGTAAGAATATAGAATTTCATGGGAATGTTGAGGCGGCATGGAAGAGTAGAGGTGTGATAGTGGCGAGGCTAGGTAGAGAAGAGAAAATGGAAGTTATGAAAAGAAAAATGAAACTAACAGGAACTAAAATATTTATTGAAAATGATCTGTCTTTCGAGGAGAGGAAAAAGCAGGAGGAAATTAATAGATGGGTAAGAGAGAGAAGAGAGCAGGGGATACATGCTAAAGTAGGGAAAGGTAGGATTTGTTATAAAGATTGGTGGTACAAATGGGAGGATAAGGAAAAAAATAGAGAAAGCAATAACAGGCGAAGAGAGTAAATGAGAAGGATAGGGATGAAAGTAGAGGGGAGAAAGAGGTGGGGAGGAAGAATTTCGATTAGCCCAGAAATGGAAGGATAAGAAGGTAGGAAAATTGATAGAGGGGTGGGTTAAAGGGGGGGGGGGAGGAAGAAAAATAATTTTTTGGAATATAGCAGGTCTTAGAGATAAGGACAGAGAAGTGTGGGATTTCATTGAAATAGATGATTTCGGCAGTTTGTCGGAGACATGGATAGAAGAAGGAAGGGAAAAATTTTATGCAAATAAAATGTCACATAGGTTTGAATGGAATTTTTTACCAGCAAGGAGAATTAGGAAGAAAGGGAGGGCAAGCGGTGGTTTTCTGATAGCTGTAAAAAAAGAATGGGTAAAAGGGGGATATTTTAAAGTTAAAATGATAGATGAGCGAATGATCAAAACCGAATTAAAAGTGAGGGAAGGGCTACTGAATATACGGTCAGTATATAATAAGGATGGGAAAGATGACTTATGGAAGGTATGGGAGGAACAGCAATTCAATGAGGAGGGTAAAATGATAATAGGAGGAGATTTTAATATAAGAATAGGAGAAGAAGGGGGTACAGTGGAGGATATGGAGGGTATTAAGGAATCCAAAGGGAGAGCCAGTAAGGACAAAGTAATTGGGAACGGAGGTAGGAGAATGATAGACTTTATTAATGAGAAAGGTTGGATGATTGCAAATGGAAATTTAAGAGGGATGAGGAAGGTGAATTTACGTATATGGGAGCCAGAGGGAGCTCAGTGATAGATTATGTAATAATAAACGAGGGAGTAAAGGAGAGGGTGTAAGAATTCAAGGTTGAGAAAGAATAGAATCAGATCATGCACCGGTGTGTATAGTGCTGAAAGAAGGGAAGAGGAATACAAGGAGAACGAGGAAAATGAGGAATACAAGGAGAAAAAGAAGAAAGTCTTTTCTTGGACAGAAGAGGATATAAAAAGTTTTAAAACACAGACAGAGGAATCGCTTGACGAGGGAGAGGAAGCACTAATAGTAGAGGAAACATGGGAAGAAATAAAAAAGCGGATAGAGAGTGCAGCAATTAAAAAGGACATCACGAGGAAGATATGGAGGTTGGGGCAGAGAAAGTGCGGCAAAGAAGAGAAGAGTGAAAGCAGGACTAAGGAAATGGAGAAAAGGTAGGGATTTGAAAGCAGAGTATTTACAAGAGAGGACAGCATAGAGGAAATTTTGTAGAGAACAAGAAAGGGAATGGAGAGAAAAAGAAATAGAGAAAATAATGGGGCTGAAGAGCGACAATAAAATGTGGTCCTATTTAAAGAAGATAGGTAGGGGTAAGGAGAAAATAGAAAATCAGATACCCGGAGAAAGATGGAAGGAGCATTTTAGGAACCTCTTAGGTGGATTAGACGTAAGAATCGTGAGGGAAGGCAGGAAGAGGGAGCAGGTTAGAGGGGACCCAGGTGCGGAACAAATTTTGGAGGGGGAGATTAGACTAGCATGGAAGATGTTAAAAAAGAAGAAAGCCGCCGGCATGGATGGATTATCGAACGAGATGTGGTTGTATGGTGGAGAAGGACTGAAAAAGGCTGTTGTAAGTTTAATAAAAAGGGTGTGGGAGGGTGAAGATATACCAGAGGATTGGAAAACTAGTATTGTAGTGCCGTTATTTAAAAAAGGAGAGGAAAATGTGACGGGAAATTATAGAGGGATTACACTGCTCTCAACAGCGTATAAATTATATACTGAGGTTTTAAGGAAGTGGCTGGTAAAGAAGTAGAAGAAAAGGGTATCCTACCAGAAAGCCAAGCGGGTTTCAGAAAAGGTAGGTCAACAATAGATAATATATTTATACTGGATCACCTGGTGCAGAAGGCAAAGGAAAATAAAGAAAGCTTATATACAATCTTTGTAGACTTCAAAGCAGCGTTCGACAAGGTGGATAGAAGTTTGTTATGGGAAACCTTGGAAGGTGAGAGTAAGATCAAATAACGTTTTGACAGAGGAATTTTGGACGGATTTAGGATTGAGACAATGATGTTTGTTAAGTCCCATCCTATTTGGATCTATATTAGTGAATTGGAAAAAGAACTGGAAAATAGTAATATAGGAGGGGTAAAAATTAGAAATAGGAGGATATGGTCATTAGTCTACGCAGATGATATAGTGTTATTGGCAAAAAACAGGGAAGCGATTTTCTATATGATCGATATACTATTTTTGAAAACAAGAAAACTGATAATGAGTTGGGAAAGTACTGAAACGAAAGTATTAGTATTTAACGAAGGTAGAAGCATCAAGAAAGGGGTATGGTGATGGGCAGAGAATATAGTCGAGGAGGTGGAGAATTTCAAATATTTAGATTTTGTGTTACAAAATTATTTGAAAAATCAAATTTACATTAGATGCTATAGCAGAGAATCTAGAGATTTGTCGGTACAGTAGAGCGTGGAAATTATGTTCGGCTTCCCCTTAAGATAAGAGCGATGCAAGAGGAGAAACTATTAAAGCAATGTTGGATAGAAAAAATAGAGGAAGGGATTAATTCAGATGATAGTAATATAAGGGAGGGTTTTTACAACAGTTTAGATTGGAGAACTAAGGAGATAGAAATAAAGGTAGGTAAAGGGGAAGATATTTAAGTCAGGTTAAGTTGAGGGGCTACGACATTGAAAATCAAATTTTGGGAGGGAAGATTAGAGAATCAAGGTTTAACATTGTCGCGAACGTAATCGCACTATGAAAGAAAAGGGATAAAAGACATTTATATAAAAAACAGATTTAATGTTTCTTCCTCCTGATATCAGACCACCCAACTAAGGAATCATTTCCTGATGTTGTCAGATCCACCAGTAGAAAATTGCTTCTAGCTGTAAGGATCACTCGTGGGCGAATAACGTGTATTCGAGTCCTTTACAGGTCAAATAGAAGGAAGAAACAATATAAATTAAATCGCGTGAACGCTGCATAATATCCCTCTTCTTTTATTGTTCTTCGATATATACAATAGATTAAGAAAAAACAAAAAAGTAAAAAGAAGTTCAATTTTTTCTGTTCATGCGTCAGATCGCTTCTGTTCTTCAAGGCGTCACTACAATTTACTTATATAAAAGTTTGTTAATTAAGAAAATATATACAAAAGAAAATAAAAGAATCCTATTACAAATTCATTTCCATCCTCATCGTTAACATTTTGGTGCCGAAACACGGGAAAAGTCGAACGGTAATTCGAGGAAATTTGTAATACAACGTGATTTCTTTTCGTAATGCCACCTAAAAGAGGAAGAAAGAAAGCGCTCGAGGACGCTACCAAAGTGGCCCGAAATCAGCCTGCAAATAAAAAACCTCGAGTCCTCAAAACGAAAGGAAAATTACAAGCAGCTATTACTGAAAAACCCAAAAGCAATCCACGGCAGGCTAGGAAAAAAACGGCATTTACAACGACAGCTCCAGCGATTACAACGGCAACAGCCTCGATGATTATAACGACAGCAGCTTCGACGATTACAACGGCAGCAGCCTCGACAATCACGACGCAAATTTTCGGCGTTCGGAACAGCTATCTTCTGCATACAATTATCATTTAGAGCCAGCCTTATCATATTCACCCCAAGAAGGAATCGTTACCGATACACGCACGGGTGTAACCTTTGCCACATCAATTGCGGCAACCAACAACCAACCCAAGGTCATAAGCTCTGTAGCGCTGCCGAGGAAAATTATAATGAAGAACCACGCAATTCAATCGACACCCCGGTCACGTCAACTCAGCCGAAGACGACGATAGCAACCAACGATCATCATCTTCTTCCAGAGTTTAGAGACGACATCAATGCGAAGATATTCTTTAGCAGTGCGTTAAATAATTTAAGCGACATAAACTCTGTACCCGCGTTTAATTCCAGCGATTAATTAGCACGATTTATAGACGCTTTTACGTCGACTTTAGAATCTTTTCGCGATAACACAATTAATTCCGAAAGCTCTCTCGTCAGAAATAAGCTATTGCCTGCCAAAAAATTACCTGAATTCTCCGGAAATCCAAACGAATGGATGAATTTTATAAAAACTTATGAATGGACTTCGGAAGAAGGCAACTTTACTGATAGCGAAAACGTAACCCGACTAAACGAGGCTATCAAAGGAGAGGCTCGCGACGAGGTCAGTACCTTATTAGCCACTGGGCAAGACGCAACGTCTATAATTGAAACTCTTCAGTTATATTACGAAAGAAAAGAGATTATAGCCGAAAAAATTTTGAAGGAAATAGAAAATCTTCCCGATATATTCTCCGGTAAAATAACACTTCCGAAATTCGCATCCAAGGTTAAAAATGCTGAAACAGCCTTCAAAAAATTCGATTTAATAGAGTATCTACAAAACATCAAACTAACAAAAAAAAATCGGAAACAAACTACCTTCAGCTTTAAAGTATACGTACAACATGTACGCTCCGCAATGTTCCAGTAAATTAACAGCCT
This sequence comes from Sycophila sp. Sp_5, assembly GCA_018906775.1. Lineage (NCBI taxonomy): Eukaryota > Metazoa > Arthropoda > Insecta > Hymenoptera > Eurytomidae > Sycophila > Sycophila sp. Sp_5. Next base: position 171,977 of record JACCID010000184.1, on the reverse strand, counting down.
TGGAAAAATTAACAAATTTTCTCGAAATCCAATCTAAACTGGCTATGGACGGAAAAATTTTTTATTGGGAGAACCTTGAAAACACTAAAAAGAATCCCGCAAAACTTACCAAAACCGCGAGAACCTTTACAGTCGTACATGATAATGGCGATTCGCGAGCGGAAAAAACACGCTAATCAGGCAATAGCTTGCATTTTCTGCAATCGCGCTATCTCCCACTCGGCACTCTCTCCTACCGAACACTTTCTCCGCCCATCTCTAAGCGCGGTCGCGACAATTAAATGTCGCGTTCCGCACGAATTCGGGCAGTTCACTCGGCGAACTGAGCCGAGCCTCTTCCAAAGGGGACTGTCTTCGTAATGCATGGGTGGGCAAGTAACGAAATAAGTATTTTCAAAAACGTAAATAATATTAGTACGCCGGAAAATGTACAACAAGCGCAACTTTGCAAACAAACAGGCGAACGCGTACTTCGTTTAACATGGGATACCGTAAATGATTTTCTAGGATTTAACGCGGGTCTCGAACGCATACCGCCGGATTTATCTAACGGTATGAGAAAGCCTACCAAGCGCGAATTTTTAAAGATCATCATGTCGGTCTTTAATCCTCTTGGCCTAATTTGTCCATTCACGTTAAAATCAAAGATAATAATGCAAGAAATCTGGCGTAGTGGTGTTGCGTGGGACGAAAGAATCCGAGACGAAGAACAAGAGGGATGGCACATATGGTTAAAAAATCTCCATGATATCGACGCGCTTAAAATACCTCGTTGCATGTCTCCTAAATTTAGCAAATTTGACGAAGTTCAACTGCACGTTTTTTGTGACGCAAGCATCAAAGCGTACGCCGCCGTCGCATATCTACGTTTCGCGATTTCAAACCTACCAGCACACGTAGTCTTGATAATGGGAAGATCGAGAGTAGCCCCCCTTAAGCCGTTAACAATTCCGCGATTGGAGCTACAAGCAGCCGTATTAGGAGCACGCATGATAAATACAATACAAAAAGAACTAGATATAAAGATAAATCAAAGATTTTTGTGGTCGGACTCTAAGATTGTAATCAATTGGATAAAATCGGAACCACGGGTACGTCATGTTTTTGTTGCTCATCGTCTCGGTGAAATAGACGAATTGACCTCAAACCCGGAGTGGAACTGGATTTCAACAAAATTAAATCCAGCTCATTACGCAAAACGTTGGCAGGTGGAAAATTTAAATGACAAAAGCTTATGGTTTGTTGGGCCGGAATTTTTACGTCTGCCTATGGAACAATGGCCTGCTTAAGAACTATTATCAATTAAAGAAAGGCAAATAATCGACAATTTAGAATGGCGTAGTACAAAGGTATTTTATCTAAATTCAACACCGGTAAATATTCCCGTTTCAGCAAAAATTCTTGGATGGCCGGGCTTAATTGCAGTAGGCAGACGAATAAAAAAATTCTTTTAACGATGACGTCGCAATAATGAAAATTTAAATGATTTTGACGCAGACTTATTTGCCGAAAACTACTGGATTCGCGAAGCACAATTAGATAGTTTTTCAAACGAAATAAAGACCATCAAACAAAATAAATATGTAACCGGAAAGAGTAAAATTGTAAACGTACAACCATTTATAGATAAAGATGGTCTACTTCGTGCGCAAGGGCGTGTAAATAGATTAACAAAAGAAATCTTTAACAACAATCCGATAATTTTAGATGCAAGACACGACATTGTGAAATTAATTTTAAAAAAATATCATCAACGTTATTTTCAATGGAGCAACGACAGAATTATAAACGAGTTGAGACAAAAATTTTACATAATTGGCTAGAGAAATGCCTTGAAATCGTTAGTCGATAGTCGATAGTCGATGTCAGAGCGGAAACGCACCCACGGCCCCTCGCGGGGACATGTGGGTGATGCACCTAGGCCTATTGGCCCTTTGCGCTCGGTCTCCTCATCATTCATTCCCTATCGACCTCCCTATATATTCGACCAGTCTAAGAAACCTGCTGAGCCCCATAGAGCAGACCCGCTCCGGTTCGAGAAGCCACTCCCCATACACCCCGCGCCTACCGCCCATCAGCCTGGGGCACAGACACAAGAGGTGTAAGGGGGTTTCCTCACTCACACCACAGAGTCTGCAGGTATTCTCAGCACCTAATTCTATCCTATTTTTGAAGTGTGCCAGGTCGCAGTGTCCCGTCAGCCACTCCACTACCTTCCTAGTAACCTTTCTGGGGAGAGTGATCATCTCTCTCACCCATCTTATCGGGGCAGACTCCGCTATAAACGCTTTTGTGTGCCTGCATTCCCCGTACCTATCCCATTTCCTTGTCTGTTCCTTACTAATCCAAGCCTGAATTCTGCTATCAATCTCACAGCTTGGTATAGCCGTCTCGACGGCCTCTGCTCTGATCCCCGCCGCACCTCTTTTTGCCAGCCTATCGGCCTTCTCGTTACCTCGAATGCCAGCATGGCCAGCTACCCATTTTAACTTAATGTCACACCTCCTCGCTAAGTCATCGAGTGATGTCCTGCACGCAAGCACCTCATAAGAGGTGATCGTCACCTTGCTAAGAGCCGCAATGGCAGCCCTGCTGTCGGAGTGTATGACAACCTTCCGATTTGTCCACTCCTCCTCAAGCATGGCTGTCACGCAACTTTTTATGGCTATGACTTCCGCCTGGAAGACCGTGGCGTGGGGTTCTAGTGAGAGAACAATCTCCCTACTGCTCCCCTCTAGCCACGCCGCCGCACCTACACCCAGTTCGTTTTTCGAACCGTCCGTGAACCATTTATATACGTGGTTCCCTTCCGTCGTCTGGTGCGTATCCGCAACCTCAAAATTCCTTTCGAATCTGTAGTTGCGGGTTACCTTATCTAGCTTAACACTCCGCTTCTGATACATGGCAATTGAATTGACGATCTCCGCATCCTCGTGTAAGTGCCAGTCTTTAGAAACCCTGATCTTCGCCTTAAGTGCCGCAGCCCTTATCATAGTCTCAAGGGGTGGGAGGCCCAACACCAGCTCTAAAGCTTTCAGTGGTGTGGACTTTCTAGCCCCAGTAATGCCCCTTGTCACCATCCCTTGCAATCTATCTAGGAGCAAGTTACCTGTTTTTAATTTGCAACGAGGCCACCAAGCAATGGCCCCATGCAAGAGCCTTGGTCTGAGGACCGCCGTGTAGAGCCATAGGATCATCTTGGGTTTTAATCCCCAGGTAGCTCCAAAAGCTCTCCTGCAAGCCCAGAAAGCAGCCGTAAAGCTAGCTTTCTTGCTTTCCAAGTGTTTGCTCCAGTTCAGCTTCGAGTCGAAAATCACTCCCAGGTACTTTGCCTCATGGGACAAAGTGAGTGTTTTCCCGAATAGCTTAATGGGATCCATTTTTTTGACCTTATATCTGGTGGTGAAGTTGACCAGTACTGTCTTCTCAGGATTTACAGACAGTTCAACCTCCTTGCACCAAACCTCCACGATGCCTAACGCAAAGTTCATTAGGCCTGCTATTGTGTTGAAATCGTTAACTCATAAATGTTTAATCTGTAAAATTCGCAAGGCGAAGCCGCAAATCCCAATGATGGCTTCGCTTCCCGTTGATCGTCTTGCATTTAAACAAAGACCCTTTTCGCATTGAGGAATTGATTACTTTAGGCCTATGATTGTGAATATAGGCAGGCGAAACGAGAAACGATGGGGAGTCCTGTTCACGTGTTTGACTACGCGCGCGATACATCTGGAGCTTGCAAGCTCAGTAAATACGAGTTCAGCTATTATGTCGATACAACGCATGGCGGCACGACGGGGGTCTCGATCAGTCATTTATTCAGATAACGGAACTAATTTTCGCGGAACGTGTAAAGAACTCCGAGACGAAATCCTTATGCTGAATAAGGATAAACAAAGAGAGTACGCGCTTCAGAATGGAATAAGATGGTTGTTTAATCCTCCGGACGCTCCTCACATGGGGGGAGCATGGGAGAGATTAATTCAATCAGTCAAAAAAGCTCTAAGCACTGTCCTTAACGGACAAACGGTCAGTGAAGAAATACTTTACACGCTCCTGGTCGAAATTGAACATTCCGTAAATTCGAGACCGTTAACGCACGTTTCTTTAAATCCGTCAGATTGTGAAGCGTTAACCCCTAATCACTTTTTGATCGGATCTTCATCTGGTAGTTTCATTCCTAAAATAATCGACGAAAAGAAATCGTGCTTGCGAAAGCAATGGCAAATTGCACAGACCTATGTCGATGCCTTTTGGAAGCGCTGGTTGGAGCTAACAAAAAAATAATTTTTTTCAAATACAAATTTTAATCGAAACTTAGCCTACTTTCGACCGGGTATAAAGAAAAATAGTATACAGTACATGAGACGAACGTTGAAGGCCTGTAATGTACTATATATCACGTATTTATGTGTTGAGGTAATGGAACCTATAACGAAAAAGAAAAAGTTAAAGAAAGCAAAGGATGGCGTACGGATGGAGAGCTGGCGGACGAAGACAGCTGGATGGCGGTCTATCATGTAAAACAAGGAGAGACTTTGGACCAAATACGGATGGAGGAGAACGAGCATATGAGGAGGAATCGTACAGAAGAAAGGTCTAGGTTTAAGTGTTGTTTATGTAAGGCTGAAGGGAGAGAAGATCATCTGGACGGAGGCCACGCAGGAGTCGCGAGTCCGAGAGACTGAATGTGATGGATGAATGAAAGGTTAAAGGTAGGTTGAGTGAAAAGGGTATAAAGGGGATGCAAAGAACATAAGATTAAGTGATGTTTTTATGAAAAGGGTAGCAAGTGTTGGATAGAGAAGTATGAGTATGAGGCGGTGTTAAAAAGAAACGTTAGAGAGTATGGAAGAATGTGAGGATAAGAAACTATTATTGTAAACCAAGTCCATTTCTGGGCCTTATGGCTGAAATCAAATAAATATATATTCTATATTTTCTATACGTGTATATATACAGGGTGTTCGAAATGTTCCGGACCCCCCACTTATAACATAAAGTAAGCATTTTGGAAAAAAATGTTAAATACAAAAGTTGTTAAGTTTTGAAGGTTGAACTAAATGATGACCTTGGATTTGTTATTGGTTATCATTTTCAAGGTCATTTAAAGGTCATCTTCAGTTTTTTAAATAGGGACCCCTATTTTTTATTTCAGATTCTGAAAGAGCACAAAATATTACATCTGGATATGTACCCACGTTATGGCTCAAAATGACCTACAGAGGTCATTTAGTGGTTAAATGATTATTTAGTAGCAGAAAGCCAAGAAATCCCGATTATTAAGAACTTTGAGCGTATCTGACCAATACTAAAGTAATTTGATTTTGCAAGACAAACTTTATGGTGGCGTTAAATTGACATTGCCCTTGATTTTCAAGGTCATTTGAAGGTTAACCTTAGTTTTCCAAATTAAGCCTCCTAGTTGTAATTCTCCATTTTGCACCAGCACTAAATTCTGCATTAGGATTGTAGAAGGTGTAATTGACACTGGCGTAAAATAAGCCTTAGGCCAGACAACCACATAACTCGGGCGAGAAAATGATAAATAAAAAAATGTCTAATCAAAATAAGCCTTAGGCCCAACAACTACATACCTCGGGGGGGAAAATGATAAATAAAAAAATGTCTAATCAAAATAAGCCTTAGGCCCAACAACTACATACCTCGGGGAAGAAAATGATAAATAAAAAAATGTCTAATCAAAATGAGCCTTATTGCTCAGGCACGGGAGGTACAACTAATTAAGGTAACATCATGGGTGATCCAGCCAACTAAGGCAAGATCACCGGCGGCCCAGCCTACTAAGACAAGAACACTAGCGGCCCAGTCAGCTAAGGCAGGACTATCGGCGGCCCAGCTAACTAAATCAAGACAGTGGACAATTCGCCCAAACTGAATTTTTTTAAAATGTCGTTGACAGGAACTTTTTACAACAACTGTTCAAATTGTTGCCCATTAACAGTTTGGCAATGTGCTAACCGATTGTAAAAGGCTGCAACAACATTTCGCAAGATTTGCTGAGGTATCAAGTCTATTTCATCAGTGATTCTTTGGCGTAATTCATCCAAGTCACGTGGTTTTATAACATAAACTTTATCCTCCAAGTATCCCCAAAGGAAGTAATCAAGAGGCGTTAGGTCTGGGGACCGAGGTGGCCATTCAATTGTACCTCTCCGCCCAAACCATCTATCATGAAATGTTGCATCTAAATATCGGCGAACATGAATACCGTAGTGTGCAGGAGCTCCATCCTGTTGGAAGTGAATTTCGTCCAGATTTCCACCCGTTAAATTCCGTATAGCAGGTATAATTTGGTCTCGAAGCATGTTTTCATACATTGCAGCATTTAAATTACCTTCAATAAAGAAAGGGCCAAGTACTCTTCCATTAAATATGCCAGCCCAAACATTTACTTTTTCAGGATGTTGCGTGTGGTCCGCTCTCATCCAATGTGGATTGATGTTACTCCAGTATCGACAATTATGTCTGTTCACTGTTCCGCTTAACTCAAACGTGGCTCCATCAGAGAAAACAATGTTATTGAGGAGCAAAGGATCATCAGATATCATTTGCATCATTACATCACAAAACTCTACCCTTCTATCAAAATCATCTTCAGATAATTCCTGTACCAACTTTAATTTGAAAGGATGCCATTTGTTGAGTTTCAAAATTTTGTGCACAGATGCAGCTCCCATTTCATGCTGTTGTGCACAACGTCTGATGCTGCAATGGGGGTCCTCAATAAATGATTGTAATACGTCTAAGCTCTTTTCATCATTAGACGATGATTTGGATCTACCTGATTTAGGACGATCTTTAATACCACCTGTCTCTTCAAAACGTCTAATTGTACGAATTACGGTACTTTTTGAAATAGGGTTGTTTTCTTCAACTCTGAATGTTTCATTGAATAAACGCTGTACCTGTTTGTAACCTCTCTCTTGATCACCCCACCCTCGCATCATCAACAAAGATATTCTTTCTCGTTCAGTAAGATGTGCCATTTTTCACTACGATTAAAAGTACAATTATTGAAAATTAATACAATTATCTGAATTTCGAAGTAAGAGAACTTCACTTAACTCTTGAAAACAGAAAAGTAAATAGGAGTAAACAATTGTTAATTAACAATTATAAATGAACTGATTCCTAAAAGGAATAGTGAGCAAAATCTTCTAAGGTACAAGTAACGATCCTGAAAATGCTATGAATCATGCGTAGAAACTCGTAACCCTTGCAAAAAATTATTGCAATAAAAACTGTTCATGTAAAACGGTTAGATTATTTTGCTTTTGAAATTAATAACCCCCAAGTGTCCTATGTAGATCATTTCGAGCCATGACGTGGATATTGTACATATCTCCAGACCTAAAATTTAATGCTCCTCCAGAATCCGGAATACAAAATGAGTCCCTTTTTAATAAGCTGAAGATAACTTTCAAATGACCTTAAAAATGAAGGCCAATTTTAAAGTGACCATAACGTTCGTCCTAGAAAATCAAATTATGTACTTTAGAATTAAAGTACGAAATTTTTTTTTTCTTTTCGTCAAATACACCCAAAGTTCTTAATAATCGGGATTTCTTGGCTTTCTGCTACTAAATAATCATTTAACCACTAAATGACCTCTGTAGGTCATTTTGAGCCATAACGTGGATACATATCCAGATGTAAAATTTTGTGCTCTTTCAGAATCTGAAATAACAAATAGGGGTCCCTATTTAAAAAACTGAAGATGACCTTTAAATGACCTTGAAAATGATAACCAATAACAAATCCAAGGTCATCATTTAGTTCAACCTTCAAAACTTAACAACTTTTGTATTTAACATTTTTTTCCAAAATGCTTACTTTATGTTATAAGTGGGGGGTCCGGAACATTTCGAACACCCTGTATGCAGGGTGTCAATTAAGTCCCGGGACGGCTGAATATTTTCAGAGGTAAAGTAATTCTGATAAAGGTCAAGGTCATTTCTTAAGTAACTTTCAACGAGGAATCTAATGGTGACATTCACTTTGACCTTGGACTTGACCTTGAAGGTTATTTCAAGGTCAACTGTTTTTTTTAAATAGGAACCCCCATTTTTAAGACTGGTAATCGATAGAGCGGGAAATTTTACATTCAGATACGTAATTAAGTCAGAGCTAGTGTTTGAACTTGAGGGTTACTCCAAGGTTATTTACACTCCAGCAAGGTTCTTAGATACCTCTGAATATTTTTGCAAGCGGTAAAGCTATTCCTCGTGTAACTTTCAACAAGGAACTCAATGGTGACCTTATACTTGACCTTGGACGTGACCTTCAAGGTTATTTCAAGAACACCTATTGTTTTTAATGGAAATCTTCATTTTTTACACTGGCAATCGATAGAGTGGGAAATTTCATTTCGAAAATAGTATTTGACGTGATCTTTAGAAGGTCAAATCAAGGTCAATTTTGGATAAACTGTCAAAATATTGTTGACATCGACCACCTTGACTTTGAGATCAGCTTTGCACATTATTTGAAAGTTCAAGCACTTTTTAAATTAATAACCTTACTATCGCCCTTATTCTTACTTTTAGCGTTACCCAGAAACAACGACGTGGACGTAGTAACTTCTGTTTCCTTTGGGGTGCTTGATTAACGTGAGTCCCCTTGCCTCTCGCGATTGGTTAGCGTGAGTTGAGGGTTCATGGGTTCGGTGTTTCAGGCTTTGACATTTATGTGTCCAACTTCCATCCGGTAGATTTAAAACCCATTAATTAACAAATCCATAAACTGCAAACTCATGAACCCTGAACTCATAATCTTTGAACCCTAAATCAATAAATTTAACACCCATATGGATAATAAACCCAAATACCTACAAATATAAATTCTAAAATTATCCCACAAACCGACAAACCTCCTATTCTTTTTAAACAAGTTCTTTGTATTTTTAGCTCATTTTATAAATTGCGAATAAATTTCTGTGATTTTTTTCTAAGAAGTTTTTTTATTTAATTCTGATTTTTTTTTAAATTTCTTTCTAAACTTTTAAATATTTCTTTTGTAACTGATAGTCCTTATTTTATTATTTGTTAAAAAATTCCTGTCACTGTTCATTTTCTTAACCTTTTCATGAGTTCACAATAAATTTAAGAACAAGTTAAACAAAAATTTTTTTATGTAATAAACATTTTCCTTCATTGTAAACATTTCTTTTTGAACAATTCGTTTTTCTTTGCAATTGATAAGTTTTTAGCTTAGTTTTTGCGGAAGAGTCGCTACCACTATTCTTCTTTTTCCTCTGAATAAACAAATTAAAACTAAATTGAAATACATAAATATTCTGACTCGTGTATTATTCATATCTAAATAAAAGTCAATGGCGTATGCTAAACTTTCGACGCGAGAAAGGATAAGTTTATTGATGATGCGTGGTTGGGGAGATCGAGTCCGATCTTACCTCGAAGTTCGTACGTTGTTTAATAACCATTTTCGTAATGAAGACGGACAAACACCTATCACAAAATCTACAGTCGAAAGGGTTGTACAGCGATTCGCAGAATTTGGGACTGTCAATGATCTTCAGAGAACTGGTCGCCCACAATCTGTAGTAACTGAGGATAAGCAGATTGAAATTGCTGAAGCATTTATTGAAAATCCACATATTAGTTTACGTAGAGCTGGGCATGAGCATGACGTTTCTCATGAAACTGTACGAAAAATTCTGAAAAGCATCAGTTTTCATCCTTATAAAGTCCATTTGGTACAGGAGCTTAATGACGATGATCCTGATCGCCGGATCGAGTTTTGCGAAGCGATGATGAACAGAATAGACGCAGATCCTCAATTTTTATACAATATAGTTTTTTCGGATGAGGCTACTTTCACTTTAAAGGGTGAAGTTAACAGACACAATTGTAGATATTGGTCAGACACAAATTCTGCATGGATGTTGGACAATCACACACAATATCCACACAAGTTGAATGTTTGGGCTGGCATCTTAAACAATAACAACAAACAATACTCTTGTAGGCCCCTTTTTTATCGAGGGTAATCTTACTGCCGCTTCATACGAACAGCTACTGAGGAATCAAATTATACCACGAATTAGAGAGATAGCAGTTGATGATTACGATGAAACGTGGTTTCAGCAGGATGGAGCAGCCCCTCATTTTGGTAGAGATGTTCGAGCATATTTGGATGCTCAGTTTCCTCATAGATGGATTGGAAGAAGGGGTGAAATCGAGTGGCCTGCTAGATCTCCGGATCTGACAACACTCGATTACTTTCTCTGGGGTTACCTTAAGAGTAAAGTTTATGCCACTAAACCGGACAATTTAGATGAACTGCGCAATCGAATTATGCAAGAGGCTGCTAGAATCGATAGAGGGATGATTCGTGATGCTGTAACTCATTTTTACAATCGCCTAGCTTTTTGTCAAGAAGTTGAAGGTTTTCAATTTGAGCACCGCCGTTAAACTTTGAATCATTAGGTAAATCGCAAAAGACTTTAGCACACCAATCGTGAGAGGCAAGGGGACTCACGTTAATCAAGCACCCCAATCGTGAGAGGCAAGGGGACTCACGTTAATCAAGCACCCCAAAGGAAACAGAAGTTACTACGTCCACGTCGTTGTTTCTGGGTAACGCTAAAAGTAAGAATAAGGGCGATAGTAAGGTTATTAATTTAAAAAGTGCTTGAACTTTCAAATAATGTGCAAAGCTGATCTCAAAGTCAATGTGGTCGATGTTGTTGGTTTCAAAACTTTTTCAAACATTTAGTCTTTCATAAATCCTCTAAAGTTTGAATACGACAATATTTTGACAGTTTATCCAAAATTGACCTTGATTTGACCTTCTAAAGATCACGTTAAATACTATTTTCGAAATGAAATTTCCCACTCTATCGATTGCCAGTGTAAAAAATGAAGATTTCCATTAAAAACAATAGGTGTCCTTGAAATAACCTTGAAGGTCACGTCCAAGGTCAAGTATAAGGTCACCATTGAGTTCCTCGTTGAAAGTTACACGAGGAATAGCTTTACCGCTTGCAAAAATATTCAGAGGTATCTAAGAACCTTGCTGGAGTGTAAATAACCTTGGAGTAACCCTCAAGTTCAAACACTAGCTCTGACTTAATTACGTATCTGAATGTAAAATTTCCCGCTCTATCGATTACCAGTCTTAAAAATGGGAGTTCCTATTTAAAAAAAAAAACAGTTGACCTTGAAATAACCTTCAAGGTCAAGTCCAAGGTCAAAGTGAATGTCACCATTAGATTCCTCGTTGAAAGTTACTTAAGGGGGGTTTGGACCTACAAATTTTTTCTTGTTTTTTACCTGAAAAATAAAAATTATTTATAAAATAAATTGCTTGTTATATATTATATAACTATAACTAATTATTTACAAAATGAGCTTAGAGAAAAGTCTCTAAACTCATTTTATGCTACGCTATGTTTGATTTAAAAAAAGACCATTGGCGTAACCTATAGGTCCCATTTGTGCATGGATCATGATGTACAAAGGCTTAAATTGTTGGTATTTGATGTCATTCTGGTCTGAAGAGTTGTAGAATTTAAAATTATTTGAGTAAGTAGTTGCAAAAGTTCAAAAACTGCATAAATTTATGAAATTAAAGAAAATTAAAGAAATATAAGAGGATTTTGAACTTTTGCAACTACTTACTCAAATAATTTTAAATTCTACAACTCTTCAGACCAGAATGACATCAAATACCAACAATTTAAGCATTCGTACATCAAGATCCATGCACAAATGGGACCTGTAGGTTACGCCAATGGCTTTTTTTTAAATCAAGCATAGCGTAGCATAAAATCAGTTTAGAGACTTTTCTCTAAGCTCATTTTGTAAATAATTAGTTATAGTTATATAATATATAACAAGCAATTTATTTTATATAATACTTTTAATTTTTCAGGTAAAAAACAAAAAAAAAATTATAGGTCCAAACCCCCCTTAAGAAATGACCTTGACCTTTATCAGAATTACTTTACCTCTGAAAATATTCAGCCGTCCCGGGACTTAATTGACACCCTGCATACACGTCTATACGGCTATTTGAGGATTTTTATAGATTCGTCAAAATTCAATATATAGCATATATAAATATATATATATCTCCCTATATTATAGTTATAAGGTCAAAACCTAAGATTATCCCCATCCTCCCCCCTCCTCTCCCCTCCTCCCCCCTCCCATTCTTCTTTTCCTCTCCTCATTTTTTTCATTAATTTATGTTATATTTATCATTTTAATGATGTCTTTTCATATATTTAAAAAATATTTTTGCTCCTCTTCAACTATCCTCCCCCCTCCCCCCCTCCTCAGTGATATTCCTCAACCCATCCTCAGTAACATCCTCATTATTGAACCCCTCCTCAGCCCCTCCTCAATTTGTATGAAATTGTAATTTTAGCTCCAAAAAATGTGGATAAAAAATTTACAATAAATTTCTTAATCGTATAGCGATACAGTCTACGGTATATTGAATCATTGATATAGCAAAAAAAGAATAATGAAAATAAAATCAATTATATCGCCAAAGCAAATGGCTAAATGAAGTTTTGTATCGTATATACAGGCAAAGAAAAGGTAAAAATTATTTTCTAGAAATCGACTCAAAAATAAATAAATTCAATGATATTGGTAAAGTAAAAGTGTAGTTTAATGGGGAAAAGTGAAAATTGAAAAATGACTCAAATTTAAAAAGATTTAATTGTATCGCTAAAGCAAAGGTGTATAAACAAAGAGGGGAAAAATAAAAAATAGGAGGTTTGAATAGTCGATAGTCGATAGTCGATGTCAGAGCGGAAACGCACCCACGGCCCCTCGCGGGGACATGTGGGTGATGCACCTAGGCCTATTGGCCCTTTGCGCTCGGTCTCCTCATCATTCATTCCCTATCGAACTCCCTATATATTCGATCAGTCTAAGAAACCTGCTGAGCCCCATAGAGCAGACCCGCTCCGGTTCGAGAAGCCACTCCTCATACACCCCGCGCCTACCGCCCATCAGCCTGGGGCACAGACACAAGAGGTGTAAGGGGGTTTCCTCACTCACACCACAGAGTCTGCAGGTATTCTCAGCACCTAATCCTATCCTATTTTTGAAGTGTGCCAAGTCGCAGTGTCCCATCAGCCACTCCACTACCTTCCTAATAACCTTTTTGGGGAGAGTGATCATCTCTCTCACCCATCTTATCGGGGCAGACTCCGCTATAAACGCTTTTGTGTGCCTGCATTCCTCGTACCTATCCCATTTCCTTGTCTGTTCCTTACTAATCCAAGCCTGAATTCTGCTATCAATCTCACAGCTTGGTATAGCCGTCTCGACGGCCTCTGCTCTGATCCCCGCCGCACCTCTTTTTGCCAGCCTATCGGCCTTCTCGTTTCCTCGAATGCCAGCATGGCCAGCTACCCATTTTAACTTAATGTCACACCTCCTCGCTAAGTCATCGAGTGATGTCCTGCACGCAAGCACCTCATAAGAGGTGATCGTCACCTTGCTAAGAGCCGCAATGGCAGCCCTGCTGTCGGAGTGTATGACAACCTTCCGATTTGTCCACTCCTCCTCAAGCATGGCTGTCACGCAACTTTTTATGGCTATGACTTCCGCCTGGAAGACCGTGGCGTGGGGTTCTAGTGAGAGAACAATCTCTCTACTGCTCCCCTCTAGCCACGCCGCCGCACCTACACCCAGTTCGTTTTTCGAACCGTCCGTGAACCATTTATATACGTGGTTCCCTTCCGTCGCCTGGTGTGTATCCGCAACCTCAAAATTCCTTTCGAATCTGTAGTTGCGGGTTACCTTATCTAGCTTAACACTCCGCTTCTGATACATGGCAATTGAATTGACGATCTCCGCATCCTCGTGTAAGTGCCAGTCTTTAGAAACCCTGATCTTCGCCTTAAGTGCCGCAGCCCTTATCATAGTCTCAAGGGGTGGGAGGTCCAACACCAGCTCTAAAGCTTTCAGTGGTGTGGACTTTCGAGCCCCAGTAATGCCCCTTGTCACCATCCCTTGCAATCTATCTAGGAGCAAGCAAGAGGTTTGAATAACATAATAATAAAAATTATAAAGAAATTTAAAATGCTGTAGAAAAGTGTTTAATTAATTTATCTGATTATAATGAAATATTTGGAGCAAAGGAAGTTCTTGCATCAAGAGATTTTTGACATATGTTACTAATTGTTCCATCTGGGAATATAAAAAATAGGTATACTGTGATAAAATTTTAAATGTATGTCATTGAAGAAAAATAAAAAAATTTCGGAAAATGATATCGAATTTAAATTTTGGCTTTTAAATGTAGGCAATGGAAGTTTTTTTACCAAAATATGATCGAGAAAGTAAAGTAACAGAAATCCCAAAAACAATTATACAAACGAAAATATTATACATGAAATTTTTGATACTTAAAAATATAAAAAATAGACATATTTATGAAAATGTAATTTTAACTTCAAAATCGTATAACGATACTGTTCCAAAATGAATTAGAAAGGCACAAAAAACTTAGTAAATTATATTCTTTTTATTTACTCGTTGATAACAATAAATCTTTCTTTTTTTACAAATAACTTTTCTGAGAACGTTTTTAATAACGTAATCAAGCGAAGAAGAAGAAAAGTCACTCCTTTTTGTTTAAGCAACTGAAAAAATATAACAACAAAAAATTGAACTTCGTTGCTTAGAGCAACGGCAAATTTTTACCTATATGGCTCACCCGCCTACAGAGAAGCCTGGCTTCACCTGTTTCGGTGCCCGCCCAATTACAAAACACTGAGGTGTTCGGGAACGGGAAAAGGCGCCCCCGGTCAATCCATTGCGATTGCCGTGACGCAGCCTCGAAGCTTAAGCTTCCTTTTTCTGAATATTCTTTATTATTTCTCAATCAAAAAAAGGTGACTATCTTTAACGCCAACATTCTCTCCCCCGTACAAAACTTAGTTTTGTACCTCTACAAAACGAATTAACTTTCTGGTAGGTCTAATTAAAATGCCATTTTTTGTTTTGACCTCTGCTACACGCACTTCTCCGTCCGATGCAGGGAACGTTTTTGTAATTAAACCTTTTCTCCATTGATTCCTTTCGATATTTTGGTCCAGAATTAAAACAACATCTCCTACGTTAAGAGGAGGCTCACTTTCGTGCCACTTCTTTCGAGGAATCAGTGAAGGTAGGTATTCTTTCAACCACCTTCGCCAAAAGGCATCCGTTAGCGATTGACTCATTTTCCAACCCTTTCGTGTACATATATTTCGTTGATTAATTACTCCGAAACGGATTTCATTTGAAGAAGTACCAATTAAAAAATGATTTGGCGTCAATGCCTCTTGATCTCGCGGATCAACGGAAACGTGCGTTAGAAGGCGAGAATTTACAGTATGTTCTATTTCAGCGAACAATGTAATTAGTACTTCTTCTTTTGGAACGTGACCGCGCAGAACTACCGACAATGCAGTTTTAACCGAGCGAATCAATCTCTCCCATGCGCCACCCATATGCGATGCGGCAGGAGGATTGAATCGCCAATCTATATCATTTTTTGTCGCGTGATCTTGCAATGAGTGTTTATCTAAACTTTTCAATGACTCTTTTAACTCCCTCACTGCCCCTTTAAAATTAGTTCCGTTATCAGAATAAATACATAAAGGTCTTCCGCGTCGGGAAATAAATCTTTTTAAAGCCATAATAACCGAATCTGTATTTAAAGAATTTACTAGTTCAAGATGAATGGCTCTCGTGGTCATGCATGTAAACAAAGCTCCCCATCGTTTTTCATTTCGCCTACCAATTTTTATCGTTATTGGCCCGAAATAATCTAATCCGCAATGTGAAAATGGGTGAAGGTTATACGCTAAACGCGCAGACGGAAGAGCTGCCATTTTCGGATTAACAGGTTGACCGCGTAAAAATTTACAAACTGAACATCTTGAAACGATTCCCCGCAATGCTTGTCTGAGTCCTATTATCCAGTACTTTTGCTTAATTTCATTAATTACAGTTTCGTGACTCCCGTGATAATATCTTTCGTGATATTGACAAATTAGCAATTCTGTAAATTTTTCTTTTTTGTCTAGAATTATAGGCTTTAGCGAGATGTTTTCAGAAAACTTGGTCAATCGACCTTCGGCACACAGAATTTCTTGCTCATTTATGAAAGGGTTTAGAGTTAACAACGGACTTTTATTTGAAACGCGTTTAAATTTTTTCAAATCCCCGATTTCTTGCGAAAAAGATAAATTTTGACTCTCTTTAATGCAGATTAACTCGGCTCGCTGACGTATTTCCGTAAACGAAATTTTTTGTTTTCTCATCTTTACTATTGCTAAAACTACAAAGTAGACGACGGATATAAGGCGATTAAAAGATGAATAGCGGGTTAGATCTAGAAACGGCGAGTGTGAAATCATTGTACACGTTTGGACGCTCTTTAATTCTTCCGCGTTCGATTTTTCGTCAAAAATTACAAAATTTTCTTCCGGCCACTGTGAATCTAAAATACGCAAAAACGCAGGTCCAGAAAACCACCTACTTCCCTCTTTTAATGCATTCTTAGCCAATCGCGTACCATCATCAGCTGGGTTTTCAGAAGTGGGAACCTACCGCCACTTATCCACCTTTGAATTTTCGCTAATTTCCCCTAATCTATTCGCAACAAAGGTTTTGAATACGCGTGGCTCCTTTCTGATCCAACGTAGTACCGTTACTGAATCGGACCAGAAAAAACGGCGAGATACTTTGAAAAGATGTTCCTCGGAAATAAATGTAGCTATTCGCGTTCCTAATAAGGCAGCTTGCAACTCTAAACGAGGTATTGTTGTCGGATTCATAGGGGCCACGCGCGCTTTTCCCAGAATTAAGGCAACATGAAAATCTCCGTTTCCTAATTCAAACCTCCAATAGGCAACAGAAGCATAAGCCCTACTACTGGCGTCGCAAAACACATGCAGTTCAGCAGTTTTTACTGTGAAATTTTGCAACTGATAACAGCGATCTATTTTACAATTTTTTACGGACTCTAAATCTCGCAGCCATTCTTGCCATTTTTTAAATTCGCGATCTTGAAGTTCAGTATCCCACTCTATTTTACTACTCCAAACTTCCTGCATGAGCATTCGCGATTGGATTGTAAGCGGAGTTAAAAAATCGAGGGGGTCAAAAACAGACATGATTACCCCGAGAAATTCCCGTTTAGTTGGCTTTTTTGTACCTGCTCGCAAATTTTCAGAAATTCTGTCTAAATTTATATTGAAGCCTAATTTATCTTTCTCAGGAAACCACCTCAAACCTAAAACTTTCTCTCCCTCGTTCTTCAAAGAGCATGTATGCAATGAAACCGCGTTTAAATCTTTCGCGGGCGCTTCAGGAACTACTGATTTTATATTACAGGACCAACTATGCATCTCCCAATTTGCGTTTTTATTTATTTTTATTATATTTTTCACCTGCTCGCGTGCCTCTTTGTCTGTTTCAAAACTATCGAGATAATCATCCATGTAAAAGTTATCTTTAACTCGTTCCGCTGCGATTGGATATATTTTTTCAAGTGACTCGGCATTTTTATCTTTTATGAAAATTGCTGTGGCTGGAGAAGAGGTTGCACCAAAAAGCATTGATGACATGACACATTCTTGAACTTTACTTTTACCCTTCTCCCTCCACAAAAACCTTTGCGCGTCACGATCCTCAGTCCTAATTTTAATTTTTAAAAACATATCTTTTAGATCGGATTTAACTGCACAAGGAAATTGTCGAAAACGCATAAACACGCCTGGAAGTGACTTAAAAAAATCAGGCCCCGATAGCAAAAGATCATTAAAACTCCGTCCAGCAACCTTCGCGGCTGCGTCAAAAACTAGTTTTACGCGTCCGGGTTTATTAATATTTTGAACTCCGAAATGAGGCAGATATCTAACCTTAGAATTTGAGCAGCTCATGTCTAAAATTTGCGCGAAACCGTTTTGAAATAACCTTGCCATTTCAGCACGATATAATTTTTCAAAATTCGGATCTCTTTGAAAACGTTTTTCTAATAATTCCAGACGCCGCAAAGCTGTGGAACGACCATTTGCAAAAGTAAAATCATCATTTTTCCATAAGAGTCCTACTTCCCACTCCCCTTTTTCATAACGACTTGTTTTATCTAAAATATTTAAAGCGCGTTTATTTGCTGAACTGACCTTAGGGGAGCCATTTACCCCTATTGCTTCTAAATCGAAATGAAATCGAATTAATTTTTCTAATTTGTCGTCCTTTTGCCTTGACGTTATAGTTGTTATTTTTTCTTTTGATTTAAGCGTATGCAAATAGTTTCGAGTACTTGTTTCATAAAGGCCGTGAATAGACCACCCCAACAAACATCGCGATACGAACAATTTTTTTGGCATTATTACTTTAAATTCGCGTGTAATAATTAAATTACTGTAATCCTGTCCGATTAATATTTCCGGAATTTCCTTATAAGGAGATATGAAGATTCCTGTATTAGTAAGACACATATTTGTCACTTGTTCGCTGATTCTTTGATAAGGTAACGATAACTTATCAACGCTAATAACCCCTTTCAAAACAAAAACTGCATTATCGGTTTAGGTCGACTTTTTCACTCGCAGATAGAACAGCTCCTTTGCCGCCAATTCCCTTTAATTCTACGTTAATCTTTGAACTCGATAATCCAATATCTTTTACAAGCTTAGAGTCTATAATTGTCGCAGTAGAACCATCATCTAAAAGTGCAAATACTTTCTTTGAAGAGAATCTTCCGACAACATTAAACATTATCATTCTTAAGTAAACGCGAGGTTGAGAATCTAGTCATAAATTATTTAAAGAATTTGCAGATGAAGTATTGTCACTTAAAGAACTTGAGCTTGCACGAGCTTGCGACGAATCTTCACGTTCTTTAGAAAAATTTCGATGTAGCAATTCGTGATGGTTCCTGCCGCACTTTTCACAATTCTTTTTTTTGCAATTCGCATTAGTATGACCTCGACCAAGACACTTAAAGCACAGTTTAGCTGCTTTCACAATCTTCCATCGCTCAGCTAATGGAGTTTTTATAAATTCATTGCATTTGACGATTTTGTGATTCCTGCGATCACACTTTTCGCATTTATTTATGTTTTGTATATCGATAGTCGAGTCGTTATTGGTATCAATTGTAAAAACAGCTTTCTGCGTTTGGCGAGAAAACCGACCTTCGCGAATTCCCTTTTGTGTCTCGCTTGAAATTAATTGAGGATAAACAAACCCAGCGGCACGTGTCATATTTGCCTCCTCAAAAACGAATTCGGCTACTTTTTCTAATACTGGCTTGTTTGCATCTTGTTTTGCTGCGTATCTAATATAATTATCGACCATCGAACTTGGTAATTTCTTCACGAGATTCTCTACCATTTCTGAACCATTTAAAAAACCTTCATAATGTAAAGATTTTATTGCAGCGACAGTACTTTTTAATTTTGTAGCAAAGGCAACCAAATTCGATTTTTGAGAATTTATCTGCGGCAATTCTTTAATTTCCAACAACAAACTTTGTAATATTATCCGCGGATCCCCGAATCTCATCTCAAGCGTCTTCATAATCGCCTCACAATCATTTCCGGCGGCAAAATAAATCTTTACGGCATCACGAGCATCGCCTTTCAGTGCCTCAAAAAGTCGAATCGCGTTTTCCTTGTCTCCATAATTTCCGAGTTTGCTGGTCGAGTAATACGCTTGTTTGAACTTAACCCATTCAAGTGGATCGCCTCCAAAAGAAGGTAGCGTTTTAGCGGATGTTAATCGATTTACCAAAGTCGAATCGTTACTTATCGACGAATTATTTAGTTTTGCTAATGAAGTAGCTATAATTTGCGCAAATTTAGTCACTAAAGAACTTTCATTTGAATGGGTTTGATTCTCTGTGCTATGCATACGTTCATTCACCTCATCACGCACACCTTCGTAATTAAATTCGGATGAATCATTTTCCCAATATTCACGTTCGTCAAAATCGTCGTCGCCGCCTTCTGGATAGTCAGCAACCTCCTCGAAGTCGCTCGTAATCGTTGTATCATTACGCCGCCCGCTGGACTGCTCCGCCGGATTGGATGACGAACGCGCATACGATTGCGCCGTCGAGGTTATCGAAACGGGAATTCGAGATGTTCTCGCGATTCTCAGCACGGGTATCTCTAAAGATGAAGCTGCAGACGCTGCACTCACAGAAGCTGGTATCTCGGATGTAAGGACGTGCACACGTCCACTCTCCGTCAGCGTTGATTGGGCCGCATGCTCTGAACTGCGTGCTCGTCCCCTCTGTGTCGGAGCCGCTGGAGCTGCAAGCGCTGCCCCTCGCGCTCGTCCTCTCTGTGCCGGAGCCGCTGGAGCCGCTGGAGTTGCAAGCGCTGCCCCTCGCGCTCGTCCTCTCTGTGCCGGAGCCGCTGGAGCCGCTGGAGCTGCAAGCGCTGGTTTTTGCGCTTGTCCCCTCTGCGCCGGAGCCGCTGGAGCCGCTGGAGCTGCAAGCGCTGGTTTTCGCGCTTGTCCCCTCTGCGCCGAAGTCGCCGGAGCCGCCGATGCCGCCGGAGCTGCAAGCCTCGGTCCTCGCGCTCGTCCCCTTTGCGCCGGAGCCGCTGGAGCCGCCGATGCCGCCGGAGCTGCAAGCCTCGGTCCTCGCGCTCGTCCCCTCTGCGCCGGAGCCGCCGATACCGCCGGAACTGCAAACCTTGGCCCTCGTGGTCGTCCCTTCTGTGCCGGAGCCGCTAGAGCTGCAAGCGCTGGATCTTGTACCGGAGCCACTGGAGCTACATGCTCTAAATCGAGCTCTTGTTCTCTCTGCTCCGGAGCTGCTAGAGCTGTAGCTCTTGGGTCGCGCACTCGTCCCCTCACTGCAGCTTCGTGGTTTATTTGCGGCGAAATCCTTGAAGCTGGTTCTCCAATATCTCCACGTTGCACCCGTTTCTCCAATCGATTCAATAAAGGCGTCGTAGCTTTTCTCTTCGGCATATTTGCAATACCGTATCGATACAATTAAAAAAAAAAATTAACTCCCGGGTTTCGGCACCAAAAAATGTTCCAAAATGAATTAGAAAGGCACAAAAAACTTAGTAAATTATATTCTTTTTATTTACTCGTTGATAACAATAAATCTTTCTTTTTTTACAAATAACTTTTCTGAGAACGTTTTTAATAACGTAATCAAGCGAAGAAGAAGAAAAGTCACTCCTTTTTGTTTAAGCAACTGAAAAAATATAACAACAAAAAATTGAACTTCGTTGCTTAGAGCAACGGCAAATTTTTACCTATATGGCTCACCCGCCTACAGAGAAGCCTGGCTTCACCTGTTTCGGTGCCCGCCCAATTACAAAACACTGAGGTGTTCGGGAACGGGAAAAGGCGCCCCCGGTCAATCCATTGCGATTGCCGTGACGCAGCCTCGAAGCTTAAGCTTCCTTTTTCTGAATATTCTTTATTATTTCTCAATCAAAAAAAGGTGACTATCTTTAACGCCAACAGATACAATCGTATACCGATGCAGTCTATGAAATATTTAATCATTGACATAGCAGAAAACGATAATAATGAGCATTTAGTACTTATTTTTATAATGAAAATTTTAAATTGAAATAATAGTTGTAAAATAAAATAATGGTTATAAAAAATAATTTTATGGAATTTGACTGTAAAAATAAATATATTCAATTACATCGCTAAAGCAATTGGGTAAATAAAGTTTCATATCGTATACAGGTACAAAAAAAATGAGAAAAATGCAACAATTATTTTCTAGATTTCGTCTGTATCGCAAAATGGGGGGTGGACGAGCGGAGCGAGTAGGGGGGTACCCCCCTAGTAAATATATATATATATATATATATATATATATATATATATATATATATGAAGAAGCAATTAAATATATTACCTCAGAAGTTTGTAATATATCTTCTTTTGTCGTATCATTCAAATCAATATTAAAAGAAGGTAGAATATTGTCTGCCCAATCATGGGCCCATTCCTCATGTTTAATAAAATCACTATTTGATTCATCGCTAATTTCTTCAGCACAAAAAATAAATTTCAAAATTTTAAATTCCAGTAGTTCAGTTATTTTAAAGGATGATTTAACTGGACATAATTTCCATCCATCATTTTCTAAAAATATTCTTAACTCATCTAGTTGGTGTGCGTGATATATTTTCAAATAATTCATAAATTTCTCTTTTGTACATTTATATAATTTTTCTAACTTTTTTTTGCAAATTTTATCAACTATTTTGGATATTCTAATCAATAAAATAAAAATTAATTATTAATAAATAATGAAAATAAAAATATGTATATGTATAACAGCATTTTCTTACCTATCAATTACCTTTAATACTTGTAAAAATTCTTCATATTTTAAAGATATTAAATCAAATTCATCAAGGTAAATTACTATTTTATTTTCTATATCCTGACATACTCTAGTAATACCGTTTTCAAGACTGCGTAATACATACTTTTCTCTGGTAACAGTTTGCAAACTGTTACAATGATTGATCAATTTTTCATCATGACTGCTATGCCACTGAATAATTAAGTAATAAGATTTTAAAATAATTAATAATGATTGACTTAAATTAACAAAGCAAGAAAAGAACTGATTTGAGGGAACGCATCTGCATAGTTCGTTAAACTGTTTTTTTGAATCATCTAATACATATTTGTAAACAGAATTAAAAGCTGTATTGTGGATGGCTGCTGTAAAATGCATCTGTAGTTGTTCAGCGGCTGCTTCATATTTCCCTAAAGTATAATATGCAGTTTGAATTGATGAGTATTGATCAATATTAAAATCCATACAAATTTTTGAGAGTGATGAATCTAAATTTTCTTCTACTTGATCGAGTATATCATTTAAATTGCTGTACAAAGATGTAATGCAATGATAGTCTTTATAATTTTCTGCTGCCTTTTGACATTCAGACACTAAAGAAATTGCATTAGAATAATTTTTGTTTATAAGCAGTTGTTGTAGCTTTTCCTTCGTCCAATACTGTAAAAAGAATCGTAATGTAAAATGTTTGTTTAATTTATGTTATTACCTTGGTAGAAAATTAAATATCATTTCTCGCCAGACTAACCCGCTAAGTAGAACTGTTACTCCTCGTATATTATGAATCTTCAAATATTTGAAGTTTCTTGGAGGTTTTAAAGGTGCAAATAATCGAAGATTCACGTCTTCTTCATTACTCTAATTAGGAGCGCGAAAATAGAAAGGAGGCATAATGCGATTCTACCGGAGAGGTATTAACTAATGTCTGAAATTTCAAAATCTCTCAAAAATCAATTTTGAAAATACGTATTTAAAGATCTTATCGTAATGCAACTTTTGTCGACAACAAAAAGTTAATACCTTTTTTAGTTATTTTTTTATACAGAATAATGAAACTTTTATACAAAAAACTTTCTTAATTAATTTTTCATTTTGGTAATTTAAGTTATTCCGCTATTATAAAGCTTCAAAATAAGTCTTAATATCCATTTCAAAATAAATCGCAAATTTTTGAAAATATGTTGTCAAAAAAAAATAAGATAATTTTTTCGATTCAAAAGTTGCATTTACACTAAAATATTCGGTTTTAACAAGTTTTCGGAAAATTTTTATTCCTCCAACTATTTTTGTTAAAAATTTGCGGCCTTTTTTAAGCGCGTATAGAAATGCGCACGATCCTCTCTAATGTCGCGGTCTAAATGCTTGCAGTGGGCCTATGTTGTCTAATAACTTTTATTTTTCAGTCGTTGGCAATACTTCTCCGGCAATACTTTCTGTTTACGCGCCCTCTTTTAGAAGTTGAAGATAGGGAAGTCCGCGCAATGGGCAAGTTTTCCTGATCCGCTTAAAGTAGGATATGAGATTCAAGCAATCACGCAGTATTTTTCCGAAGTAAAACTTGATTTGGATTTTTCGGGGCTCTTCAAGTGGTAAAGGTAAGCACGGCAGTGGTACAGTTCAATAGGTTAGTACACATGCATACACACGAGGACGTACTTAGTTTTCTCGAGTAACCGCAAAACACTACATAAACGACAAGTGTAGCACATATTAAAGTGGAATAGAGAGGATTTAATATAAAAAATCGAGTAATTTTGTATGCATTAGCCCATTTCCCTTTAAGTATCCGTTCTTGTAAGCGTGTTTTTCAATTTTTCCGAAGCGATGATTAGCCCAAGTCTTTTCCTCAGCCATAAAGCATCAATAACCTCTCTTGAGGTCTGAGCCAACAGGACAGTGGACCACTAAACGGCGCAGAAGTACCTAACACCCTTAATAATTCCGTTTGTGATTATTCCACTTGGAATAATTTAGAACGTTTTGTGCAGAATTGTTTAGAAGTGTTTCAAAAAAAGAATGTACGTTGAAAAACACCCTGGTCCGTTAGTGATTATGATTATTGATAATAATAATAGTAATAATAATAAGTATTGTTGGACATTTAAATGTAAAATTACAATCAGCAAAACATCGCCTAGGTCCGGTCGCTTAAGAAACAGCCCAACTGTCAGCATTGAAAGAAATTGGGAATCGGAGGCACCGATGTTTTTGAATTCTATAATTTCAAAGTAATGTGGAACTGTATATTTACTAAAAAATAAATATAAAAAGCACCGTAATACAAACTGCCATTTTGGTGGAGGGGTTCAACAATAAATTTATCGCTTGGTGATAGAACGTAACAGCAGAACACTTGAATTATAAAACTCTCAGACGCCCATCCATTCAGCTACGTCTGTAAGTATAAATTTGAACTTTGAGCGATAGACATTAACGGCCATTGAGGAATTTTCAAAAATGGTTGTTACTACGGAAAAGTGATCTGAAGCAGGTCGATCGATGTCAAATGTTTGGAGGTCAGTGGCCTTACGTCAAATGACGTATTCTGGCTCTCTAAAGTTTAAGCTACCACCACATTAGTAATAAAGGAAGACCATTTAGATAGCATTATAAGGTTACTAAATTACTTTCAGTGTGGGTTACAGGAGGAGAATGATTCGCCGGACGGAGAACCACCGAGTATGCTATACACGAGGCAATGGATAAACAAATGCCGATGTCTGCCACGTTCTAGCAGCTGACAGGGTGAGAGCGATAATGTGAGATGCGCATAGCAAATGTGATGGATACACAAGATTTATTCACCTATGCATCCCTCCATTCATCCAATTGTTTATCTCGTTGCTTATTTATTTACTTATTTATTTGTTTATTTATTTATTGATATACTTATTTACCTATTTATTTAGTGATATACTTATGAATTAATTAATACGAAAGTAATGAAAATTTTAGAACTCTTCATTAACGATTATTTCGATTAATGTTAACATTTTCTCGGCCATTACATATTACAATAGTAATTGGAAATTTTGTGCTGCCCATTAATGATTCTTTTTGATATAGTATGCGTAAAATTTAATTTTACACACTATTTTTCGTGTGTAAAATGCATTTTTACACATAGTATGCGTAAAAGTAAGAAAGATAGAGCCTGCGTTTATTAGCTATATTATTTCTTCTTATTCTTTATTCCTTAGCAATGTAACATGCGCAGGCCGTTAAACATTATAGTTTTTGTTATGTAATTGTGTTTTTCATCAATAATAATAATACCCTTAGACAATCGTGTATCTAAGGGTCCGCAAGTTCATTTAGGCACAAATCTCAAAGTCTTTGTTGCTTAAAAAAGCGGATATTTGTGAAATGGCCTTTGTGCACGCGTAGTATACCTATATATATCGCAGGTATGTCGAAGTGAGTTTTGACGAGATTACAGAGAAAATTTTCTTGGATCGCGGTTACTGGTCGTCATTAGAGTTGAAAAAATTTAATCAATGTTTTTTACGGGGGGGGGGGGGGTACCCCGGCGGGGGCTTCGCCCCCGGCACCCTCACCAGGGCCTGCAGCCCTGGACCCGCCCCGGTGCCCAGCCACCCGTTTTTCGTTCCTACTACACTAGATAGCACTTTCTTTAACATTATTTTATATTTAATTCCATCTCAAGTAAATTTTACGCATACTATGTAAAAAAATATCGTATGCAATACGTGCGTACGTTTCACACACTCGTAACGATGGAATAGCACTCGTGGCCGGCTGTGCCGACCACTTGTGTAGTCAATCGCTACTCGTGTGTAAAATCGAATTTTACGCACTTGATGCCCAATATACTATTTTGTAATGAAGTAATGGTAATTTTGAATTAAAATTTTGTTGAACCCTGTGTCGATTTTATGAGGATCTTAGTTTAGGTCAATGAAATTAAGCGTTTATTGTAATAACGCCTCTCCTCTACACTTATTATAATTACCGAAAACTCGGCCCTGGTTTCTGTTTAGGATATTTATTGCAAGTTTATTATCTTACGATTAACTTTTTACCAAGATGTAACAAAGGTTTCTAATTTTACTTACTAATGTTTTTATATTGTACATAATTTCTAGTAAGTTTTCAACATTTTTTTTCTTCTTCAAATAATATAAAATTTGTAAACTAGAAAAAGTAAATTGATGAGTTGCAAAATCTAAATTATTTCTGCAAATTTTGCAAATCATCAAAGTATTATTCAAATTTTTTTGAATTGTTTCAATTTTTTCAAATTCATTTTTATAGCTTGATTGATTTTGCAAAATAATAAATAAAACTTGTTTGGAAATAACATGATGTTGCTGAATTAATTTTTGATATAAAAGTGTGATATCATTTGAAGTAAATAAAGTCGGTATTTGTTGCAATTCATATCTGCATACGTCGAATACATCGTCCATCTGAAAATATTGCTTTTGAATAGACTCCAAAATCTCTTGATCAGATATTGCATTGCTCCTATATATATTTGACGACACTTCATTCAAATTGTGCATAAAATTTAGACCAGCATAACTAGAGGAGTCAATTTCTACGAATTTACTCTTCTGAAACGATGTCATTTTTTCCCAATCTGAAAAGAAAAAAATGGCAAATTATTTTTAAAAGATTTAACACGTAGTAATAATATTGTTTTTGCACAATAAAGTTCTAATATGATTATAACATGCAGAATTTGCTTGAGAAATAAATGTTTGAAACATTAAATATTTATATTATAAAATTGATTTTTCTTTTTTTTCTGATTGTATATTTTAAAAAGGCAAAAGAAAACATTTAATAACAAATAAACATTAATGCTAACAGAAACCCATTTCGACACATAAATTTTATTTGTTACACCGTAATAAATTCGAATATAACTTCTGACGAAATTGAAATTTTATAAAACGTTATTATAAAAATAAAAAAGTTTCGAAAAAACGAAAGTGTCTTAGAATTTATCAAAGATTGCTCCCAATTAAGGACAATTTTCTGATTTTTCGAAAAGTTCTTCTATAACTCTCTCTCTTTCTCTCTCTCTCCCTCTCTCTCGGGGAGTCAAATGCATTGACTATACGGTAAATACATAAAAAATGGGTCGCGATAGAAAAACAAAATTCAAGGGCATATTAGAAAAAGGAATGATTTGATAAAATAAATTCAATGTAAATTTAAATAATTTATATCCATTTGATTCAACTCTCCCAGTCTTTTAAATAATATGCGCCATTTCGATCCTGATTACTTGTTAGAGCATCGTTTAGAGGCACCATCCAAGTAGACACCGTTACAGCTTCTTGCAACAAATATCGAATTTACGCGATCATTTTGATTCTAACCGGCACGCTTTGATTTGCCAATAAATAAAAAAATATTTCTTTAAGTTATTAATGAACTATATAAGGGAGCGGCAAGCTTAAAATTGCACTAATAGAAATAATAAAAATAACAATATTACTAAAAGAATAAAAGATCAGTACGACCGAGAAGTCGGCATACTGTATATACACTAAGAAGATATTTGGAAAGAAACTAATTCTTCTCAGGGAAACGCTGAATAGTTGCGTCGAACAGTTCGGAGATCCCTCATAAAGAAGAGACCCATGGCGCAACTGACGAAAATCTAAGTAAAATTATAAAAAATCATTCAATTTTCTAGGATCCTAGAGAAAAATTACTTTTCCAGATTGAATAATTAAACACTGTCCCGAAATTAATTCTAAATTTAAAACATGGATATCGATGCTCTAATCTACATTGTAAGCAAGATAATCCGTTTTTATTTAATTTTAAAATGATAATAAGCAAAAGTTTAAACAATGTTCAATCCTACCCATAACGGAAAATATTATCAAAGTCACGACCCACTCAGCCTCCAACGAGTTCGTCAGAAATCTCAAAGATCAGTTCAGTCAACTGCGTCCAACTAACGGCTTCAGACATGAAAAAAGGTGGATATTTATCTTCAAAGACTTAGCCTCCTGCGACCAAGTATTCGCTCGCAACGCGCCGTCAAAGCCCCTCTCCAACAGCCGTACGAAGGTCCGTATCAAGTAGTGAAAAGATTTGATCAGTATTTCATCATTTAAATAAAAGGAAGAAATAACATTACAATAGACCGGTTAAAACCTGCATATATTCTACGAGATAGCACCAAGCAGAGCAAACAAGTCCACAACCAACATCAGATACCAGAAGTTCCAGTAGAAGAGTAAAGTTTCCAGATTTCTACGGCTTACCAATCAGCAGCGAACATATCTTTGATTAACATTTGTTGTATTAGCGTTATTATCAATGTTTATTTTTTTTCCCTTTCCCCCCTTATTCGATATTTCAAAATCATGTATTATTATGTAAAATTATACTTATCACGTAAACATTTATTATATTTTTGCCCACTTGGGATAGCTTTTTTTCTAGTACGATGACTTATATGTCACCAGACCCGGCTTAAATTACTTTTCATAACTTCAAATGTTATGGATTACTTTTCTGAAAAAAAAAAAATAAGAAAAAAATTATTGTGGGCATTTAAATGCAAAATATTATTTTTAAGCCTAATATTTTGCATTTAAATGCCCACAATAATTTTTTTCTTATTTTTTTTTTCAGAAAAGTAATCCATAACATTCAAAGTGCAAGTTATGAAAAGTAATTTAAGCCGGGTCTGGTGACATATAAGTCATCGTACTAGAAAAAAAGCTATCCCAAGTGGGCAAATAAATAAAACTTTAAGATATTTTTGATTGAACAATAGTAGAGATGAAGGGCACTTTTTGGGCCCTTATAGTGTATAAATAGCTTAAATTATGTCAGCACTTAAAGTGTAAAAAGTTCCAGTAATCAAAAGTGATGCATAAAATCTTCATAGCTATTATACTGAAAAGTGTATTTTTTTCAATTTAACCCAGGCCTACCCCCTTAATCCTCACAATCACCTTCCTAAACACGCATATTCCATAAAACAATCAAGCCGTTAAGAGAACTCCTGCTTTTATTCACGTACACACTCTTTCCGATTCCCTTTCCACTCCAAATAATTTCATCTTTTCCCTTCTTACTACTGTCCCACAAAACAGTATAAGAAGGGCAAAGACAAAACCTCATCACTCATTCACGCTTCACATTTTTTTCGAGCCTTTGTCACGACAGTTCGACACCCTGCCCGTCGCACGCTCGTCGCGCTCGCGCCTCTTTTATAAAATAAAGTTTATTAATATTTGCAGTACTTTGCTACTTGTTTATTTGTATCGTTAATCGATTCCTCGCAATCGATCCCTAAGTTTTTCGAAGCAAAGTAGCCTTTTATTAATTCGTCCAGCTCGGATAATGATGGGTCTTTAGCCTCCCCGCCTGCTTCAGTCGTGCAGCAAATCGCATGTACTTGCAAGCTGCAAGGTGCCCGCCCTTTATCCTCGAAATACCCGTGTATTGCCCAACCTAAAATCAAGCGCGAAATCATGGGACCTGTTCCAGCAATCGTTTAAGACTCGTCTGTTTATATATCGCCAGTTGTCTTAACCTAACAGTATTTTGGGTCTCGCGTCTTGATGTTTCGACAAATTAACGTTGTGTACGACATTTATGCGATGCACGATGTCTAGCGGAACGACTTGAGATGGTAAAGATAAATTGGAGACTGTCAACGCGTGCTCGATGATTACGCACTCGCACTTTGTGCATATCGTGCTGCTCCATAACACTTTCACGGACATATCAACACGCTCTCCATAAAGCCCCATCTCATCCACTAAGTTCTTATCGATAACGCTTATAGTAGAACCCCCGAACAACAAGGCGTCCATAAGCAGACCCTTAAGCGCTACTAGTCATGTAGCACTGATCTCATTACGTTCTTCGCGATCGCGTGGGTTTGAAGCCAATAGCCCGCTACGCTCGACGTTTACTTTTTTTTGCGGTTTGCTTCCGCACGCTCATGTGTAATTTTATATGATACGCTTTCTTACAGGTTTCGCATCCGACTATTTTTTGCATTCGCGTGACATGTTTCCACTTCTCAAGCAACCAAAACAAAATCGTAGTTGCTTGGCTACCGAATACCTCCGTAGTGCGGCTTCTCTCGAAAATTTACCACACTCGCTGATGGCATGAGAACCACGATGGCAAAAAACGCACGCGTTTGCTCGGGCAGACTCTTTTTCGCGGCTCACCAATTTCGCCTTCTCTGTTGATGTAAAAACGTGCTCGATTCGTAGCGCGTCTGCTCGTTTCTTCGGAGCTTTGTACTCCCGACCTTTTCGCGAGCGGTCCTTTTCTCGTTTCGGCTCGTTGCGTTTTCTACGTAAACGATGGACGTCGCGACTACGTGATTTCGCCGCTTCTAAATCTAAGATACCCGACTTAATTGTATTTTGCGCCTTTTCCTTTAAAAATTTGGCCAATTTCTCCAAATTCGTTCCTTCAATATCCGGCACACTAGCTGCATAATCGTAATAGGCTTGTTTTAAGTTGCCGGATAGTTTTCTATATCGCTTCGTATTAATTTAATTTCTGCCAAGTAATTTGCCATACCGACCGACTTATAGGCTGCTACAGCATTGCTAACACCTGTTGCAAACGTTATGATATTGCACCTGCCTTCCTTCAACGAATACAATCGGTATATATCTTCGGAGATAGTATTGGCAATAGCGGATCGACTACCGATCTGCATTTTGAAAGACTCCATCACTTTATCGGGGTCCGCTGCTGCGTCTAGCAATGTTCCTACTCGGTCCGCCGCCTTGCCCCGTATGGCCTTTTGCAGTCGTGCAAGATTTTCGCGATGTATACAGTGTGACCAAAAGACTGGAAACACCCAAATAACTTTTCAGGTGATTTATTTGTAAAAAATTTCAAGGTCATATTCGATGTAATTTTCGACAAGGAATTCAACGGCGACCTTAGATTTGACCTTGAAGATGACCTTGACGGTTTTTTAAGGTCAGGTGAATTTTTTTAATGTGCCATTGAAGTTTTCTCCGGTTATTTCCATTATTGCAGGAACTATTTGATTGCGGAGCATAGCTTCATAATTTTGGGCATTCAAGTTACCATCAATAAAAAATGGTCCTATAATTTTATCATTTAGTATTCCAATCCAGACATTTAATTTTTGTGGATATTGTGATTTAGCTTCTCGTGCCCAATAAGGATTATCAGCTGCCCAATATCTACAATTATGCCTTTACAAACTCGCGTCAAGTTGAAATGTAGCTTCATCTGAAAATACTATGTTAAATAGAAAGTTAGGATTTTAAACTATGACAGCCATCATATCATCACAAAATTCAATGCGACGGTCGAAATCATCTTCGTTCAGTTTGTGTATCAGTGTTACTTTGTATGGATGGAAATTTGCTTCATGTAGTATGTTATGAACAGATGATGTACTAACTTCGTGCTCTTGAGCAGCTCTACGAGTGGATGTATGTGCATCTTCAGTGAATGTTAACAAAACATCTAATGACTTCCCTTCATTACTTGCTGACTTTGGTCTACCTGATCTAGGCAGGTCACTAATAGTGCCGGTATTTTCAAAACTTTTAACAGTTTTTTGAACTGTTGCAAATGAAATTAGAGTCCTATTAGGCCTAAATGTAGCATTGAAAAGATCCCTTACAGCCCTATAAGATCGCTGCACCGGACCCCAACCTCTGATCATGAGAAGCGATATTCTTTCTCTATCAGTGAGTTTGTCCATTGCACTTTTCTTTGTAAGAGACGCAAGCTGATCAGAATATGAAAATTCAAAAACCAGTAAAATATTTTTTCAGATTGTACACTACTGCTGCGGAAAATTACTTGAACGAATTCAATAGAAGAGCTTGAAATGGTAATAATCAATAATTGTTTCTGGGTAACACTATCGAAACTTCTCCTTTTTCAATTGCCGAAAACAGCTGAAGTAAGCTTTGATCTATTTCCTTCTATCGAGTTTTTCTGCGAGACCTCAAAATTGAATAACCTCTAAATAACTTTTAAGATGAATGGAAAATTATTGACCTCAATGGTTTTGAATGTAAAATTCCCCGCTCTTTCCATTGCTAATGCCAAAAATGGTGCTCCCCATTAAAAAAAATTGACCTGACCTTAAAAAAACCATCAAGGTCATCTTCAAGGTCAAATCTAAGGTCGTCGTTGAATTCC
This sequence comes from Sycophila sp. Sp_5, assembly GCA_018906775.1. NCBI lineage: Eukaryota > Metazoa > Arthropoda > Insecta > Hymenoptera > Eurytomidae > Sycophila > Sycophila sp. Sp_5. The sequence goes on along the minus strand of JACCID010000184.1, from coordinate 139,448 downwards.
TTGTCGAAAATTACATCGAATATAACCTTGACATTTTTTACAAATAAATCACCTGAAAAGTTATTTGGGTGTTTCCAGTCTTTTTGGACACCCTGTATATCCGTAATTGCACGTCGACTCGCGCTACATAGCCTCAAAATGAGTCCAATTTAGCGGGTTTCTTCTAAATTCCGGCACTTTCTCTTATTGCCGCATCGCAAATGAAACTAATCAAGCTGGTTACCGTTTTTATTAATGCTGCGCTTGCGTCCTTTGGCTCGTTGCTGAGACCTTCGCGCACGCGCATAGTTGTACCTGACACGCCGCTACTGCTGCTGATTCGTATCCCGCGTGACACTCTGCCGCGTACCATCTCGGTGGACTGTTGCATCGAGGCTGGCGAGGACTCCCGCGTAAGTGCGGTCGCGTGATGACGTAGAAGAGTCGGCTCTCGTTCCGGCAACGTTGGCGGCGGGGTCGATGTCCTGGCGGTGGATGCGATCGGTCTCCCACAGCCGTGTCGGCGGGTCCCATCGGTTGCAGGCGGTTGGTCCTCAGGTTGAAGTCGGACTCTTTTTTCGGATGACGTTGGCTTCGCAGCTCCTGCTGCCGCTCGTTTCTTTAAAACTCGCGGTGCCATGATTTAAACAAAGTATTAATCAAGTTTACAAGGCTTGTGCTTAATCAAATGCTCAACTATTTGCTCAAATTTGCTCGAAATTGTCCCACCAGTGGTAGTAATTGTTGGGGACAGGTTAAGCAAAATAATAATTTTTAATTTTTTGATAAACAGAAAGGTCACAACAATTTTACAAAGAAAGAGAACTTGCCTAGTTCAACTCGGAAGTTAGTCTGCCGTCGCTTTTCCCACTTTCTTGGCTTCTACCCACGGTCCGGTCTCCCACTCCCGCGCTTACCGCGGTGCCTCGCAAGGCGTGGCCTGAGGGGCCTAAATCGGGTAGACCGTCTACTATGGAATTAATTCCAGTGGGTCGAGGAGCCTCGAGAATAAATCCTCTCTCGATAAATCCTTGAGCTATAGCGTCCAGCTTTGGCGCTGCAACGCAGCCGCCATACTTCTTTACGAGCAAATTTCAAGAAAAGGGAGAGTTAACTGTTGTCGCACACTGTACGCTGCATAATTTTTCTGCCGTATTTAGTTTTAATTAGGTTAAAAACAGTTTATTTGCGCAGAAGTTCGCGACGATGGGCTGACCTCCAAGTAACAATTTACATGTAGTTTTTCACGCGTTACACTTTACATTCTTATTTATCTCTTCTTTGTAACGAAATAGGACGTACATAGTTACATTGTTGACATCGACAATGTTTGCTACTTCTTTCTCTAGATTTGTAATTTCAACGTTTGATCGTTAGAATACACAATATCTTTTTGATACCAATTGTCTTGCAGACCGATTTTGAACCAAAAAGAGTTTAAACATAATTTAAAACTGCATTTTAGTGACTTTTTTTCGCTCAAGCACAATTCCTTTTCTTTTCGAATACTGTTTTATTTATATATTTATTTATTTATTTCCAGAGTAACAGTACATTACATTACAGAGTAATAGTTAAATTACAAAAGTAATCCGGCATAGGAAAATAATTTTCCTGTTCGCCGGTCCGGTGGAGACAAGCATGGCTAGTCCGACTAAGTCCAGGCTTGTTAAACTTCTAAACCAAAACTTAAGATTAAAATACATAAAATTTGCGGTCTAATTAACAAATATGCGATAGACTTTTAAAACAATAACAGTTTATGTATGTGTCGAGCACAGTTCATTTTGTTTTTTTTTTAGACTTTGATCATGTTATTCGCTAACAGGATCAAGTCTGCAAAATAGTTTTCTTTACCATTATATTTAAGTGTATATAGACTTTTGAGATCATTGTTCTTAACAACATGAATATACAGGGTGATTCATTTTAATTGCCCCAGGCAAATATCTCGAAAAGTACAGGAGATGGAAAAAAACGTTAAATGTAAAAGTTGTAGGGTTCAGAGGGGGAAATCCAATGGTGACCTTGACCATGACCTTGGGGTCAAGTTTCAAGGTCATTTCAAAGTCAAAGTAGTTTTTTTAAATAGGAACACCAACTTTTGACCTCGGAAATTAAAAGAGCGGAAAATTTTACATTCAAACATGATGTTATGTCATGGGGTCCAGTTGACCTCTGCAGTCGCATCAAGGTCAAATCAAGCTGTCTACACAATTCGTACACAGTAGTTTTTTTAAATAGGAACACCAACTTTTGACCTCGGAAATTAAAAGAGCGGAAAATTTTACATTCAAACATGATGTTATATCATGGGGTCCAGTTGACCTCTGCAGTCGCATCAATTATCAGGCAATTATCTTAGTCGACGCGGCGAGCGCGGACTACTATGTCGCGGTAGCCGGACCGCGGTGTTCGCAAGCGAAGCGATGAGCCATGAGGCATAAGGAGGCGGCGCGCGATGAGTCGATACTGGTTTTTAACGCGATAGTATGAATAATGCTATGACGTACAGAGCATTTATTCTGCAATATCTCTTTCACTTTTTTTGTCTCATATTTAGTCAGAAAGCTCGAAAAAATTTGTGATTATTATCAAAATGGCAGACTATCCTCCGACAGAAATCATCGATATGATTATTGTTTATGGTTTTTGTGGGAACAATGCAAGAGAAGCAGCTTGACAGTATGCAGAACGATATCCGAATAGACGTCATCCTGACCACAAAACTATTTTGCGACTGATAGAAAGAGGTAGGGCTGGAGAGCTAAAACGTAAACGCAGGAAGAAACCGTTAAACAATGACAAAGCTATTATTGTAACAGTCCTTAGGATGGTAGTCATGAATCTGCACATAAGTCAACGACAAATTAGTAGAGAGTTGGATATATCAGAGGCAACAGTTTGTAGAATTTTGAGAGCGAATCACTATCATCCTTACCATATCTCTCTTAATCAGTCTCTTTCTGATGAAGATAAAGTTTTGCGGGTGAGATTCTGCAAATGGGCTTTGGGTCAACAGGCTGATCACATGTTCTTCTTCCATACCATGTTTAGTGACGAGGCTATATTTCAAAGTGATGGAGAACTGAACCGTCATAATAGTCATTATTATTCTGAAAATAATCCTCATTGGGTTCGTCATGTAGATCATCAACATCGATGGAAGGTAACAGTTTGGTGTGGTATTCTAAATAGCCATATTATAGGCCCTTACTTCTTTGACGGAAATGTTACACAACAAGCATATTTACACTTACTGCAAAATGAGTTACCTGCTATGTTACAAGAAGTAGATGAAGAGATCATTGAAAGGATGTGGTTACAACAGGATGGTGCGCCGGCACATTTCGCCCATATTGTGAGAGAATTCTTAAATTTAAATTACCGAAATCGCTGGATTGGCCGAGGTGGGCCTGTAGCTTGGCCACCAAGATCACCGGATCTGACGCCGCCAGATTTTTTTCTATGGGGATATTTGAAAAATATTGTTTATTCGACTGTTCCTACGACACCAAAAGACCTCAAAGAAAGGATCAGACATGCGTGTCGAAGCATACCAGAGAACGTACTCAGAAAAACTGTAAATGCATTCGAAAGACGAGTACGGCTATGTATTGATCAAAATGGAGGCACATTCGAAAATTTACTTTAGACCAAGTATTTTAGAACGTGCGTATGTATTTCAATACGTAGACCAGTCTGCTACAACTGACAGGAAAGTTTCATCATTCACCCTTGACTAGTTGGATGATCACACCATGTTGCCTTAATTAGTTAGCTGCATCAGCTACCGTCCACTTTAAAAGGCTGCATAAGCGCCCATCTTGCCTTAAATGGCCGGACGAATCCCCATCTTGCCTTAAATGGCTGGCTGGGCAACCATCTTCCCTTAAATGGCCGGATGAACCCCCATCTTGCCTTAAATGGCTGGCTGGGCAGCCATCTTGCCGTAAATGGCCGGACGAACCCCCATCTTGCCTTAAATGGCTGGCTGGGTAACCATCTTGCCTTCATTGGTCGGATGAACATCAATCTTGCTTTAAATGGTTGGATGAACATCCATCAAAACCTTAAATAACCAGGGACATGCCCAGAGTCATTAATGCATTTCACCCTCAGTAACCTACAAATTTGGTATTTAAAGTTTTTCTCAACCTTGCTTTTTTCAAGTAATTGGCCTACGAATTGTGTAAACAGCTTGATTTGACCTTGATGCGACTGCAGAGGTTAACTGGACCTCATGACATAACATCATGTTTGAATGTAAAATTTTCCGCTCTTTTAATTTCCGAGGTCAAAAGTTGGTGTTCCTATTTAAAAAAACTACTTTGATTTTGAAATGACCTTGAAACTTGACATCCAAGGTCATGGTCAAGATCACCATTGGATTTCCCCCTCTAAACCCTACAACTTTTACATTTAGCGTTTTTTTCCATCTCCCGTACTTTTCGAGATATTTGCCTGGGGCAATTAAAATGAATCACCCAGTATTATCACTAACACATTTTTTGAATTTATTTACTGAATGTTTTTTACTTATGTCTAGATCTTTGAGATTATCTGGAAGTATGTTAAACGTTCTGATTGCTTTGATTTTACTATTTTTATTACTTATAGTTTCGTTTATTTTAGGTAATTTTATTATTTTCCCTATGGTTTTTCTTTCTAAGTTTAAGTATTCATTTTGTAAATCATTGTAATTGAATTTTATACTTTCTAATGTAAATGGTTGTGTTGGATTTAATGGTTTGTTTTTTGGGAACGTATTTTTGTAAATAATTTTTAGTAATCTGTTTTGTATATTTTGGAGGAAAGATAAAATATTTTTATAAGCTCCTCCCCATGCTACAATGCCATAGTTTATTGTGCTGTGGAAAAGAGCATAATATATCATTATTAGAGTTTTTGTTAACATATATTTTGATAATTTGTGAAAAACAAAAATTAAGTATCTTGTTCTATTTATAATGTACTGTATATGTTCATTCCATCTTAAATTATATTCCCTAGATATTTATAATTTTCTACCCTCTTTATTTTTTCGTTGTTTATTGTTAGCCTGATGGAAAGTTTCTCCACTTACAGCCTTTATCGCGTTTGGGAAAATGTTTTTTTCGCGGAAGCGCTTGTATTTTTCAGCTAAACACCCATGGCCAATTTTCACGCAGATTTGCACATGAGCAAGTCAGGTACCGATCGCTGTTTTTGTTTGAGGCACGCCATTATTAGGATAAAAGTTAGAGATAGCAAAGGGTTCAGTCCATCAAAATATGAGTATTATGAGTGCTACTGAGCCGCTTAAAAATAGGAAAATACCACAAGCGAGCAGAACTTGCCGCAGTTCAGAATTTCTCATATTAACCTTTGAGCAGCATTTACCTCCCCTAATTTTCAGGAGAGAGGTAAGGGATGAGGAGACAAGAGTCGAAGTGTTTTGCACCTTTCTGGACGACGGGCAGCGGTACCTTAGCTTCGCAGATGAGAGCAGCACTCTGGGATTTCTCCACTGGCTGAACGACTAAGAGAATCTTCCAGAAAGCTACCTTCTCGCCGCTTCGTTTATATTAAAGTTTATTATTTAATCAGATCCACGTTATATTTTATACATACGCCAAATTGCAGGATATGCCAGGTAACTGGAAACCGACAAGATGGCCGACATTTAATGTGCTAGATAAGTGATCTTATTTGCATACCTTGAGGCAATTAAATTTGCATCAGGCTGCTTGTGTCTCACCCTTTGATTACGCAATTTTTATAAGGCATTTTTCTTTCTTTTCTTGCGGCACACAATTTATTTAGAGTCTCTACGTACCTGGAGCAGTTAACTTAATTTTTAATTATTATTTCTAATTGTTTGAATTTGAATTTGAATTTATTTACCAGAAAAAAATTACAAAGGTAATTCTTACTAAGGTAATCGCAGTTACCTGTACATAGGCTGGTATAAAAAAAAACTTACAAACTAACTTAAAAACTAAAAAAGAAATAAAAATTTAAATGTCCCCATATAATTATTGTACAAAATTTTGGTTATCAAAGTTAACAATAAGTTTAACAGTTTCAATAGAATTTTCAATATACTTTAATATTTTAAAATTTATAACGAAATAATATAGTTCTACATGTTTTTGATAAATATTTTTATATTTTTCTTAATTGTTTTGTTGCTTAGATTTAAACACTTTAATTCATTCGGTAAAGTATTAAACGCTTTTATAGCCTCAATATAGCTATTTTTATCACTTATATTTTTTTGCATTCTAGCTAAATTAATGATTTTATTCCTAGTATTTGATTTACTAACTAAATACATATTTTTAATCTTAATATAATAATACATTAAAGACTCAAGAGTAAAGATTTGCTTTATATTTAAAGGATAGTTATTAGCTGGGAAATTATTTTTGTATACAATTATCAAGAGTCTAATTTGGATATTTTGTAAAGAGTTAATGGTGGTTTTATATGCACCACTCCAAGCTGTAATTCCATAACTTATTATACTGTGAAATATAGCATAATATATTTTTAATAGCGTATTACTGTCCATGTATTTTTTTAATTTTACAAATATAAAGATTAAATATTTTGTCCTGTTCATTATTTGTTCAATATGTACATTTCACTTCATATTGTAATCGAAATATACTCCTAGATATTTGTAACTTTCTGCTTTAATAATTTTTTGTTTTTGTATTTCAATATTAATGTTAGTAGGTACACTATCACAATAATTTCCATACGTCATATACTTGGTCTTCGATATATTTAGAGATAGTTTGTTATAAGCTAACCAGTTTGCTACTTTATTTAGGAACAGATTCATTTTGTCCTGTGCTAGAGACCATGTGCTATCATCAGCAATGATAACAGTGTCATTAGCATAGGACATAATAGAGTCTTTTGGCATATCTGACAGTAGATCATTTACGTATATAATAAAAAACAGGTTTAATTTAGTATTTATTAATTGTGAGGCTTAAATTTGATGCTAAAGTTTTGTATTACTATCATCAATTATCAAATAGTTGCTCTTGGAAATCTTAAATTTTGAATTAAAATTTGTAATTGCCTATCTGGGAGACAGCGCACAGTGTATTTTTTTTTTGCTAAAATGCAGCCAAAACTAAATTGTCAAAACTGGTAGCTAAAATAATGTCTTTCTTTTAATGATTTAGAATCTCAAGCGCTTGCTTTATATTCATTTTATATTTATATTATATATATATATATATATATATATAATATACACAGATAACATATATATATATATATATATATATATATATATATATATATATATATATATATATATATATATATATATGTTATCTGTATATATATATATATGTTATCTGTGTATATTATATGTTTTCAATACTTATATATGTACAGGGTGTCAATTAAGTCCCGGGACGGCTAAATATTTTCAGAGGTAAAGTAATTCTGATAAAGGTCAAGGTCATTTCTTAAGTAACTTTCAACGAGGAATCTAATGGTGACATTCACTTTGACCTTGGACTTGACCTTGAAGGTTATTTCAAGGTCAACTGTTTGTTTTTAAATAGGAACCCCCATTTTTAAGACTGGTAATCGATAGAGCGGGAAATTTTACATTCAGATACGTAATTAAGTCAGAGCTAGTGTTTGAACTTGAGGGTTACTCCAAGGTTATTTACACTCCAGCAAGGTTCTTAGATACCTCTGAATATTTTTGCAAGCGGTAAAGCTATTCCTCGTGTAACTTTCAACGAGGAACTCAATGGTGACCTTGTACTTGACCTTGGACGTGACCTTCAAGGTTATTTCAAGGACACCTATTGTTTTTAATGGAAATCTTCATTTTTTACACTGGCAATTGATAGAGTGGGAAATTTCATTTCGAAAATAGTATTTGACGTGATCTTTAGAAGGTCAAATCAAGGTCAATTTTGGTTAAACTGTCAAAATATTGTCGTATTCAATCTTTAGAGGATTTATGAAAGACTAAATGTTTGAAAAAGTTTTGAAACCAACAACATCGACCACCTTGACTTTGAGATCAGCTTTGCACATTATTTGAAAGTTCAAGCACTTTTTAAATTAATAACCTTACTATCGCCCTTATTCTTACTTGTAGCGTTACCCAGAAACAACGACGTGGACGTAGTAAGTTCTGTTTCCTTTGGGGTGCTTGATTAACGTGAGTCCCCTTGCCTCTCACGATTGGTGTGCTAAAGTCTTTTGCGATTTACTTAATGATTCAAAGTTTAACGGCGGTGCTCAAACTGAAAACCTTCAACTTCTTGACAAAAAGCTAGGCGATTGTAAAAATGAGTTACAGCATCACGAATCATCCCTCTATCAATTCTAGCAGCCTCTTGCATAATTCGATTGCGCAGTTCATCTAAATTGTCCGGTTTAGTGGCATAAACTTTACTCTTAAGGTAACCCCAGAGAAAGTAATCGAGTGGTGTCAGATCCGGAGATCTAGCAGGCCACTCGATTTCACCCCTTCTTCCAATCCATCTATGAGGAAACTGAGCATCCAAATATGCTCGAACATCTCTACCAAAAGAGGGGCTGCTCCATCCTGCTGAAACCACGTTTCATCGTAATCATCAACTGCTATCTCTCTAATTCGTGGTATAATTTGATTCCTAAGTAGCTGTTCGTATGAAGCGGCAGTAAGATTACCCTCGATAAAAAAGGGGCCTACAGGAGTATTGTTTAAGATGCCAGCCCAAAAATTCAACTTGTGTGGATATTGTGTGTGATTGTCCAACATCCATGCAGGATTTGTGTCTGACCAATATCTACAATTGTGTCTGTTAACTTCACCCTTTAAAGTGAAAGTAGCCTCATCCGAAAAAACTATATTGTATAAAAATTGAGGATCTGCGTCTATTCTGTTCATCATCGCTTCGCAAAACTCGATCCGGCGATCAGGATCATCGTCATTAAGCTCCTGTACCAAATGTACTTTATAAGGATGAAAACTGATGCTTTTCAGAATTTTTTGTACAGTTTCATGAGAAACGTCATGCTCATGCCCAGCTCTACGTAAACTAAGATGTGGATTTTCAATAAATGCTTCAGCAATTTCAATCTGCTTATCCTCAGTTGCTACAGATTGTGGGCGACCAGTTCTCTGAAGATCATTGACAGTCCCAAATTCTGCGAATCGCCGTACAACCCTTTCGACTGTAGATTTTGAGATAGGTGTTTGTCCGTCTTCATTACGAAAATGGTTATTAAACAACGTACGAACTTCGAGGTAAGATCGGACTCGATCTCCCCAACCACGCATCATCAATAAACTTATCCTTTCTCGCGACGAAAGTTTAGCATACGCCATTGACTTTTATTTAGATATGAATAATACACAAGTCAGAATATTTATGTATTTCAATTTAGTTTTAATTTGTTTATTCAGAGGAAAAAGAAGAATAGTGGTAGCGACTCGTCCGCAAAAACTAAGCTAAAAACTTATCAATTGCAAAGAAAAACGAATTGTTCAAAAAGAAATGTTTACAATGAAGGAAAATGTTTATTACATAAAAAAATTTTTGTTTAACTTGTTCTTAAATTTATTGTGAACTCATGAAAAGGTTAAGAAAATGAACAGTGACAGGAATTTTTTAACAAATAATAAAATAAGGACTATCAGTTACAAAAGAAATATTTAAAAGTTTAGAAAGAAATTTAAAAAAAAATCAGAATTAAATAAAAAAACTTCTTAGAAAAAATCACAGAAATTTATTCGCAATTTATAAAATGAGCTAAAAATACAAAGAACTTGTTTAAAAAGAATAGGAGGTTTGTCGGTTTGTGGGATAATTTTAGAATTTATATTTGTAGGTATTTGGGTTTATTATCCATATGGGTGTTAAATTTATTGATTTAGGGTTCAAAGATTATGAGTTCAGGGTTCATGAGTTTGCAGTTTATGGATTTGTTAATTAATGGGTTTTAAATCTACCGGATGGAAGTTGGACACATAAATGTCAAAGCCTGAAACACCGAACCCATGAACCCTCAACTCACGCTAACCAATCGCGAGAGGCAAGGGGACTCACGTTAATCAAGCACCCCAAAGGAAACAGAAGTTACTACGACCACGTCATTGTTTCTGGGTAACGCTAAAAGTAAGAATAAGGGCGATAGTAAGGTTATTAATTTAAAAAGTGCTTGAACCTCCAAATAATGTGCAAAGCTGATCTCAAAGTCAAGGTGGTCAATGTAGTTGGTTTCACAACTTTTTCAAACATTTAGTCTTTCATAAATCCTCTGAAGTTTGAATACGACAATGTTTTGACGGTTTATCCAAAAATGACCTTGATTTGACCTTCTAAAGATCACGTCAAATACTATTTTCGAAATGAAATTTCCCACTCTATCGATTGCCAGTGTAAAAAATGAAGATTTTCATTAAAAACAATAGGTGTCCTTGAAATAACCTTGAAGGTCACGTCCAAGGTCAAGTATAAGGTCACCATTGAGTTCCTCGTTGAAAGTTACACGAGGAATAGCTTTACCGCTTGCAAAAATATTCAGAGGTATCTAAGAACCTTGCTGGAGTGTAAATAACCTTGGAGTAACCCTCAAGTTCAAACACTAGCTCTGACTTAATTACGTATCTGAATGTAAAATTTCCCGCTGTATCGATTACCAGTCTTAAAAATGGGGGTTCCTATTTAAAAAAAAACAGTTGACCTTGAAATAACCTTCAAGGTCAAGTCCAAGGTCAAAGTGAATGTCACCATTAGATTCCTCGTTGAAAGTTACTTAAGAAATGACCTTGACCTTTATCAGAATTACTTTACCTCTGAAAATATTCAGCCGTCCCGGGACTTAATTGACACCCTGTATATTATATACACAGACAAACAAACGCATACATATAAATATAATTAAATAAATTCATATTTTATTGCACTGCATATATATAGATTTCTCTATAAGGTATAAAAAATTATATTTATGTACAAATGGTGGGCTAAAATTTGAAAATAATGTTTAAATTTATAAAAAAAAACCTACAATATATGATATTTTAACATAAAAAATATTTATCTAACAGAAACTAATTTTTTTTACGAAACGGACAAGTTTAACATTTTTTTTAAAGGTGAAGCTACGACCTTCACCTCTTCATAACATTTTTCCCTTATTATTAATTACATCAACTACCCCTGTAAAAATTTTCATCGATCTAGATTGATCCAATCGCGAGACCTACGATTTTGAGACAAAATACTTCATTTTATCCCATAGTGAGACACGCTTGGCCCGGCGCCCTTGGGGGGGGGGGGGGGCGGCGGCGCAGCCGAGCGAATAAATCACGCTGGCTGCTCTCATTGAGGGGGCGATGCGCTTGAAGAACGCAGCACCTGCGCTTCCCTTGCCGCCGTGCCGGGAGGAAGCAGCGCCGACACCCACCTGCTCTCTGTCCGAGATCCCGCTTTCTGGGATTGGTGGAGAAGTCGCCCCGAATGAGAGCCTTGTAGTGCGTGAGGAGGCTTCAGGAGTTGCGCCGATGGAGTTAGAGGCGACTCCAGTGGTAGTAGCGGCTCAGGCAATCCAAGAGCCGGCCGCTCTATTACCGGCGACGGCGGGAGCAACAGCCGTGCTATGCAGAAGAACAGAAGAACATCATCGTCAGGTGCCACACCGGCATCCGACGATTCCGCCGAGATGCCGGTGCGGCTTAGCGTGGGAGAGTCGACGGCCCCGCCGACGTTAAAGCTGGTCCTACCGCTGAAGAAGAGAAGAGTGCGAGGACGAAGAGGAGCCGGAGCAGCTAGAGAGCGTGAAGAGAGCAAAGAGAATTCCGGATCAATCGCCGGGAGTGGCCGCAAAAAGCCGTTCGAGGAGTCGGAGGGTCGAGTTGAGAGGAACGAGCGGGCCGTGAGGCCCTTCCATTTTCCGGTCGGAAGGCGAGGCGTAATGTTTGGAGGATTGGCCGATGTTCCGACCAATCCGACAATCGACCCGCCCCACGGTGGGGCCAAATGACAAAAAAATACTCATAAGTCGTGCTTCAAGCGAATTTTGGCTCAAATACAATTCTGTTAGGCGCTTTTCTTTCTTTCAGTAGTTCCCTTCAAGAAACAATTTCCGTCGGTAGGGGTAGAGAGGCTCACATTAGCACCAGTTGATCTAGAACATCGTAATTGTTCAAAAATTCACGATTTTAGCTTTAAAACTATGAAATTTCTTTTTTTATTTTTATTTTCATAAATTTGTAGTGAATTTTGTTAAGTATTTTTACCTAATAATTGCTATTTTTCGTGGAGAACCCCGTACTTTTAAAGAGAAAAACTTGGCGGTCTCGAACAATTATTTTTTTTTTTATTATTAATTTTTTATAAAAGATGACAATAAAAAGGTAAGTTGAGCGATTGCAAGACAAGGATTTAAGCAAAAATTGGCACAAGGCTTTCAATCAAAGCGGATAATACTACGAATACCATATACAGGGTGTTCGAAATGTTCCGGACCCCCCACTTATAACATAAAGTAAGCATTTTGGAAAAAAATGTTAAATACAAAAGTTGTTAAGTTTTGAAGGTTGAACTAAATGATGACCTTGGATTTGTTATTGGTTATCATTTTCAAGATCATTTAAAGGTCATCTTCAGTTTTTTAAATAGGGACCCCTATTTTTTATTTCAGATTCTGAAAGAGCACAAAATTTTACATCTGGATATGTATCCACGTTATGGCTCAAAATGACCTACAGAGGTCATTTAGTGGTTAAATGATTATTTAGTAGCAGAAAGCCAAGAAATCCCGATTATTAAGAACTTTGGGTGTATTTGACGAAAAGAAAAAAAAAATTTCGTACTTTAATACTAAAGTACATAATTTGATTTTCTAGGACGAACTTTATGGTCACTTTAAAATTGGCCTTCATTTTTAAGGTCATTTGAAAGTTATCTTCAGCTTATTAAAAAGGGACTCATTTTGTATTCCGGATTCTGGAGGAGCATTAAATTTTAGGTCTGGAGATATGTACAATATCCACGTCATGGCTCGAAATGATCTACATAGGACACTTGGGGGTTATTAATTTCAAAAGCAAAATAATCTAACCGTTTTACATGAACAGTTTTTATTGCAATAATTTTTTGCAAGGGTTACGAGTTTCTACGCATGATTCATAGCATTTTCAGGATCGTTACTTGTACCTTAGAAGATTTTGCTCACTATTCTTTTTAGGAATCAGTTCATTTATAATTGTTAATTAACAATTGTTTACTCCTATTTACTTTTCTGTTTTCAAGAGTTAAGTGAAGTTCTCTTACTTCGAAATTCAGATAATTGTATTAATTTTCAATAATTGTACTTTTAATCGTAGTGAAAAATGGCACATCTTACTGAACGAGAAAAAATATCTTTGTTGATGATGCGAGGGTGGGGTGATCAAGAGAGAGGTTACAAACAGGTACAGCGTTTATTCAATGAAACATTCAGAGTTGAAGAAAACAACCCTATTTCAAAAAGTACCGTAATTCGTACAATTAGACGTTTTGAAGAGACAGGTGGTATTAAAGATCGTCCTAAATCAGGTAGATCCAAATCATCGTCTAATGATGAAAAGAGCTTAGACGTGTTACAATCATTTATTGAGGACCCCCATTGCAGCATCAGACGTTGTGCACAACAGCATGAAATGGGAGCTGCATCTGTGCACAAAATTTTGAAACTCAACAAATGGCATCCTTTCAAATTAAAGTTGGTACAGGAATTATCTGAAGATGATTTTGATAGAAGGGTAGAGTTTTGTGATGTAATGATGCAAATGATATCTGATGATCCTTTGCTCCTCAATAACATTGTTTTCTCTGATGAAGCCACGTTTGAGTTAAGCGGAACAGTGAACAGACATAATTGTCGATACTGGAGTAACATCAATCCACATTGGATGAGAGCGGACCACACGCAACATCCTGAAAAAGTTAATGTTTGGGCTGGCATATTTAATGGAAGAGTACTTGGCCCTTTCTTTATTGAAGGTAATTTAAATGCTGCAATGTATGAAAACATGCTTCGAGACCAAATTATACCTGCTATACGGAATTTAACGGGTGGAAATCTGGACGAAATTTACTTCCAACAGGATGATGCTCCTGCACACTACGGTATTCATGTTCGCCGATATTTAGATGCAACATTTCATGATAGATGGATTGGGCGGAGAGGTACAATTGAATGGCCACCTCGGTCCCCAGACCTAACGCCTCTTGATTACTTCCTTTGGGGATACTTGAAGGATAAAGTTTATATTATAAAACCACGTGACTTGGATGAATTACGCCAAAGAATCACTGATGAAATAGACTTGATACCTCAGCAAATCTTGCGAAATGTTGTTGCAGCCTTTTACAATCGGTTAGCACATTGCCAAACTGTTAATGGGCAACAATTTGAACAGTTGTTGTAAAAAGTTCCTGTCAACGACATTTTAAAAAAATTCAGTTTGGGCGAATAGTCCACTGTCTTGATATAGTTAGCTGGGCCGCCGATAGTCCTGCCTTAGCTGACTGGGCCGCTAGTGTTCTTGTCTTAGTAGGCTGGGCCGCCGATGGTCTTGCCTTAGTTGGCTGGATCACCCATGATGTTACCTTAATTAGTTGTACCTCCCGTGCCTGAGCAATAAGGCTTATTTTGATTAGACATTTTTTATTTATCATTTTCTCCCCCGAGGTATGTAGTTGTTGGGCCTAAGGCTTATTTTGATTAGACATTTTTTTATTTATCATTTTCCCCCCCGAGGTATGTAGTTGTTGGGCCTAAGGCTTATTTTGATTAGACATTTTTTTATTTATCATTTTCTCGCCCGAGTTATGTGGTTGTCTGGCCTAAGGCTTATTTTACGCTAGTGTCAATTACACCTTCTACAATCCTAATGCAGAATTTAGCGCTGGTGCAAAATGGTGAATTACAACTAGGAGGCTTAATTTGGAAAACTAAAGTTAACGTTCAAATGACCTTGAAAATCAAGGGCAATGTCAATTTAACGCCACCATAAAGTTTGTCTTGCAAAATCAAATTACTTTAGTATTGGTCAGATACGCTCAAAGTTCTTAATAATCGGGATTTCTTGGCTTTCTGCTACTAAATAATCATTTAACCACTAAATGACCTCTGTAGGTCATTTTGAGCCATAACGTGGGTACATATCCAGATGTAAAATTTTGTGCTCTTTCAGAATCTGAAATAAAAAATAGGGGTCCCTATTTAAAAAACTGAAGATGACCTTTAAATGATCTTGAAAATGATAACCAATAACAAATCCAAGGTCATCATTTAGTTCAACCTTCAAAACTTAACAACTTTTGTATTTAACATTTTTTTCCAAAATGCTTACTTTATGTTATAAGTGGGGGGTCCGGAACATTTCGAACACCCTGTATAAAACTACATTTGGCTAAGTAGAAAATAATTTGCTCGAGTAAAATAAAATATATTTTGAATAAAATTAACGTTTTTTTTTTCATCATAATTGCAATTGTAAAATAGTGGCAATATTTATGCATTAATAGTTGGATGAAGCTTTAAACGAGCTTTGATTAGATTACTGTGATAAATGAAAGGCATTTAAGTAAAAAGCGAAAAGTGTAAATGTTCGTTATGAAGGTGAATACAAATTTTTGAGGATAATATAATGGAAGCGATTTTCATAGTCAAATACATAAACAAATTACATTATTTATTAAAACTTATAATAAAAAGGTGAGTTTAGTAGTATACTGCCACACCAAAACATATAAAAATAGCTAGTAAGCGTAAAAGAGAAAAAAGAAACAATCAACAAAATAGTTTTGTCTATAGTCGGGCGCGTTTCCCGGGAATGCAGTAACACTGGCGTTAGCTGAATGAAAACATAAACATAGTTTTCGACTGGACCTGATTATTTTTTAAGTTTGCCGTAGTCTTGTTTCAACTGCTGTAAGTAAAGCATCGTTTATCGCATTTGGAAATAAAAAAAAATGAGTGGGTTTTGTATACAAAATAAAGAATTAATCTTAATACTAGATAATGTTAAATTTTCGTCGTGGGAAGAACAAAAAAATGAAATTGTAAAGTTTTTGGTGTCTGAATGGAATCTCGAAGACAGTGACTCTATTAACAGAAAGTTAAAAAACAGGCTTAGACAAAGTTTTTTTAATAATTATAATCGAAGATTGAAGAAGATATCGAAAAATTGCCGAAACTTTAATGACTTCATGAAAAGTTACACTGCGTGGTCGAGTAAAATGTTAACATTTAATTTAAATGATGGACACGCATTATCTTCTGTAAAAGAAACACGTAAATGATAGTTTTACTTAATTTAATTTTACTAGGTGATGGAATTGGGACCCTGATATTAATATCGTTAATAACATTTTTATAAAAAGTTAATTTTATTTTTTCAACAATAATTGTCTTTATCTTAGATGTAATTATGATTTGTAACGCATTAGTAGGAAATTAAACTTTAATATTCAAAGTAATTAACATAATAATCTTATTAAATTATTTTAATCATTTATAATGGTATATAACAAATAAATTTTTTCCCAATAACTCTTATAATTTTCACTTATACTTACATATAATACATACGAATTTGTATTTGTTAAATTATATCAAGACTGGAGGTAAGGAGCGCGCTACGCGCAGAAGGGTTTTTAAACATTGTATCATACTTTGGGGGGAACTTGGAGTGGTCTGGATAAAATGAATGCGCTTGCGTGTAAAGACGAAGTTCCTATTTTTTATTTGAGATGCAAGAGTACACGAGGTTAGATCGGCTGTGTGCCGGTATGCTAAGTGAAGTCGAAACTCGAACTGCCGAGCACCGATCCTCGGTGATACGTCGGCTGCGGGAGAACAGGAATGTTCGGCTGGGTACTCCTGACGCCTCGGTGACTGACGAGAGTGTGACGTCTCTTGACTGAGTCTGCTGCTGTCTGTTCGAGTACTGCTGGTGGTCTCTCTAGGAGTTCTTCCTTTGCTTCTGCTCAAGAGCGGGTCCGCCGCTCGGCTTTTATAGGCAAGGATCGCGCGGGAATTAGGGATACGCGGGATATGTTTTTGCGCGCTTTTATGGCGCCGAAATTATAAAGAGAGGGCGCGGTCGCAACTCCTGCTTTCTGCGGCGGTTACGTTGGGTGCATTGCTGGGGATGGCCAGCCTGACTGGCGCGAAGTTCGGGCTGCTGGCGAACCGCCACAATACGTTTAGTGTACATTGATTTATTCTTTTAAATCTTTATTTTTTTTCGGAAATAAGTAACGTACAAGATAAGTGCTAATACAACATAATAGCGGGCAATTTTTTGTCTACCTCTTTTCAATGAGTATATAAATTATCTGTATTATTGCACTTTGCAAATAATTTTTAATTATGATTATATAACAGATAATTAAATAATTTGTTTAAGAAATATAGACCAGTGAAAGAAATCTTTACTCTGTCACAAATCTACTCTGTATAAGTAGCGTGTATACGTTACCCACTACCATTCACACCATCTATCATTTACTCCCTTTATACACTTTGCACTTACACTGAATTGAAATAATTTAATTACATCCACAGTCACATCATTTTTGTTTTCCACATTAGCTCGGTGTACTAATCAACAACCATAATATTTTTTCAAACGTGGTGTAAGTTAGTAGTTTAGTGAAGTATAATTTGATTATTTCTTTTTTTTTGCCAATTTCAATTCCTTTTTTTTTTAATAGTTGTTTCAAGTCATAGACCAAAAAATTTGCAGATTCGTCGAAAAAAAAAAACAAAAAATAGAAAAATTTTAAAATTAAATCAAAACCTTGGCAGAGAGGAAAGTTTTGAGCTTGCACGAAAAAAATTAAAATTAGATCAAAACAGAGTAGCCGTAAAGATTTTTGACAATATTGTATCTGCAGATTCTACAGATGATCAATATAATGCCTTAAATACATCTAGAAGCAGAGAGATGACGCCAGAAGAATCAGTGATATTTCTTCTAGATGCTAGATTGAGTAGACAGGCTTATATGATAGCGAGAAAAACTGCATTGCAACTTAATCACAAACTTTATCCTTCATATAAAGCGGTAAATTCTAATAATCCTTTATTATTTTCGAACATTATAAATATATTTAAAGAAAAAATAACTACATAAAATTACAAACTTTCTTTGAAATATTATATACATTATGAAGAAACTTAATTAGTTTAATTATTCAAAAGTCGCTGTCAATTATATTGGCACGAATTCTAAACATGAAAAACGTGTTTCTAGGACAGCTTATGAATCATAACAATGTCAAAAATTTTGAGCGTTACATTTTTATATGTACTTGTTTTTAAATGTTATTTCTTCGAAACTAATCTGTGAAATGCTTAGAAAAAATTCAGGATAATAAGAAATATAAATATCTTTGTTCTATAAAATTTTTAATATAATATGATTACTAGTTTTCGATAAAAAAATTAAATAAAACATGAAAAAAAACGGATTTTTTACGTTCAATGATTGTTTGAATAAATAATTAGGTAAACGAAATATTAATAAAAAAACAAAAATAATTATTAATAAAATAATAAAAGAAGTTTCAAATAAAGTTTGAGGAAGCAAAGTGACTATCAATTGGTAGCGGTTTATTATTATAATCTTATAATTATCTTTGTTTCTAATATTAAAATTATATTTTTATGAATTAACGCGAGTAGTACTCATGATTAGGAGTCTTGTTTACTAAAGATCCACTTTTTTGGTTCCTCTTGCAAATATACACATAATGTATCTAATTTTTGATATACTTATGAATAGATTTTTTCTTTAATGTAGTTACAAAAGGCAAAACAAGAAGCTTATCCAAAAAACCTTTGTGTAAATGAAAAGACCTGTGAAGTTGCCTTGCAAGATCTTATGGAGCATACCATAAAGAGAATTTTCAAATATTTAAATATTGATAGTACCGAAGAAAATGAAAAAGTTGTTTTGGAATGCAAATGGGGGATGGACGGTAGCAACGTTAGCAGTTATAGACAAAAGTCTGAGACGGGTAACGAGGTCATGAATAGTATTTTTAGTGTGACTGTCGTACCTTTACGTCTTATTAATTTGAATAACAGCTTCATTTATTGGTCAAATCCAAAGCCATCAAGCACTCGATTTTGACGACCATTGATTATTTCATACGAAAAAGAGACCACTCAACTATGTAAAAGTACGGAAGCCCACATTAAAAAGCAAATCGAAAACTTTATAAATATCAAAATAAGAGGATTCGAAGTGGGTATAAAAATGGTTTTGAGTATGATAGATGGAAAGGTTTGTTACATATTATTGTTATTAAACTTAACTTAAACCTAGAAGTATAGTTGGGGTTATTTGGTATTTCACAACGAACCCAATGCTATATAAAAATACGTTTGTGATGCTGCTTTCTAAATACAACCAATATATTTAATAAACTTTTAATTTTTTATATAAATCAATTTAATTTATTTTTCAACAATAGCTCAATTCATTTTTTTCTCATAATTTTGACTGGTACAAAAATGGATCTTAAACAATACAAATATTCAATTAAAAAACTTTTTCATAATGTTTTTATCAAATTTTCCTTAATTAAAGTATAATAAACCATTTTTACTTATAATCTATGTATTGCTAAAAGTAACTTTTTTATCTATATTCTTTTCAACTTAGATAGCTTTTACTATTATTCTAATTTTAAATTTTATCTTTTAAAATACATAAATTTATTGAAATTCTATTTAGTTGTAAAAGATATATTATTGTATTATCGTAATAAGCATTACGTTAGTAAGGTATAGGCGATTACTTCTAGGATTGAGGAAATGAAAATAAACCAATATTTTCATATTATAACTTTTATATATAAATTAGGTTTGTAACGCATTGAATGACGTTTCAAGTCAACGATGTTTCATTTGTAAGGAAACAATCGGAAATTTTAATAATTTAGAAAAAATGAACAGTGCTGACTGCGATCCGAACGCACTTGACTATGGGTTTTCGGTTCTTCATGCGAAGATCCGATTTATGGAGGCAGTTTTGCACATTTCGTATAAAAATTTTGTATAATATTATGGAAAATCGTCTAAAACTTTTTCTTTTATAAAATAAATAGTCATCTACAAATTATGTGCGAGATAAATAAAACATAAAATTTTTTATATTTGTATTATGAAATTCGGCGTTAGATGTCTTATTTATGACATAATACAATTAAAGGAGAATCAGAAATATCCTACTTCTAATAAAAAAGAAAATTCATGTAATAAACAATTTTTTGTGATAGCATTTACGATAGTCACTGTCATAAAATTTTTATCAAATGTATTTCAATAAAATATTGAATATGTATTTATTAGTGCTTCTCAATAGATGTAAATATTTCTACGGAAAGTAAAACTGAATATTTGTTGACTTTAGGTGAGAAAAGAGGTACGGGACATAATGTTGCAGAGAAAAAAACAAATACAAGATGAAATATTGAAAAAGTTAGCCATCTTAGTTGATGCGCCAACTTAAGGGGCTGGAAATACGAACGGCAACACGGCAAGAGCATTCTTCAACAATATAGAAACTATCGCTCAAATTACAGGTACTAAAGTTACTTAGTAAAGTACATTGAAAAATATAATTAATCAAGTTTCAAAATAACGTTATAATATTTTAAAATTTAATATAAATATTGTATTAAAAATTTTTTTATCTTGCGGTGCGTAGATGTTTACTTCTCGTACATATACAGGGTGTTCAAAAATGAACTGGCACGACCAGTATAACCCTGTTCAGAAAAATATTTTAAGCACTTTTTCGCTTTTGGCATTTTTTGATATTATGGCTAATTATCAAGTTATCGTTAATTAAAAACTCTGATAATTAGCCAATCAGCGCGCGGACGGGCGCTGGTGGGCGGCGCTTTTCCCAGCGGGGAGAGCGGCTTGGGCGGGGCGTTGCCTCACAAGCCTCCCCACTTCGCGGGCCCATCGGCGCACGGACACGCACGCACACTCGCGCGGCATAAAAATGTAGATTGAACTAACAATGCAGAATGATTTTATAATTACTGATAAATTTGTTTAACACAATGGGGCAATATTCTGAATTAACTTAAACGTTTTAAATAAATTCATTTTTTAGGATTTAACTTTGATCTGTTGAAAAGATTCACTGTAATATTATCAGCAATATCAACTGGCATACAAATTAATACTGAAGCTTTTAAAGATTACACATTTGAGACAACAAAAATGTACATGGAATATTATTCTTGGTATAAAATGCCAACATCAATGCATGTAATTTTAATTCATGGATTTAAGATTATAGAACATCTTTTCTTACCAATTGGTATACTCAGTGAAGAGGCTCAAGAGAGTAATAATAAAAACGTAAAAAATTTCCGAGACAATTTTGCAAGAAAGTGCTCGAGGTATGTAATAAAATTATTTTAAGAAACTAAACGTTATGCATTATATTAATTAAATTTGATTTCTTAATTTTAATGTTATTAATTTTGTTTAGAATCGCTACAAATCAAGACAATTTCAATCGATTGCTAATAAATTCTGATCCATATTTGTCTATGCGCAGAGATGTACCAACTAGGAATCATAAGGAAATATCTGAAGAAGTAAAATCTTTTCTTGATGTCGATACTACGAACGAAGCCAATGATGATATTCAAGATGATGAGTCAGATTATTTGTCATTAGATAAACTGACTATATCAGAAAATGATAATGAATAAATTTATAATAAACATTATTTTCTGTTGTCAATTTTTTAAGAATAATGGAAATCGCTTCCATTATATTATCCTCAAAAATTTGTATTCACCTTCATAACGAACATTTACACTTTTCGCTTTTTACTTAAATGCCTTTCATTTATCACAGTAATCTAATCAAAGCTTGTTTAAAGCTTCATCCAACTATTAATGCATAAATATTGCCACTATTTTACAATTGCAATTATGATGAAAAAAAAACGTTAATTTTATTCAAAATATATTTTATTTTACTCGAGCAAATTATTTTCTACTTAGCCAAATGTAGTTTTATATATGGTATTCGTAGTATTATCCGCTTTGATTGAAAGCCTTGTGCCAATTTTTGCTTAAATCCTTGTCTTGCAATCGCTCAACTTACCTTTTTATTGTCATCTTTTATAAAAAATTAATAATAAAAAAAAAAATAATTGTTCGAGACAGCCAAGTTTTTCTCTTTAAAAGTACGGGGTTCTCCACGAAAAATAGCAATTATTAGGTGAAAATACTTAACAAAATTCACTACAAATTTATGAAAATAAAAATAAAAAAAGAAATTTCATAGTTTTAAAGCTAAAATCGTGAATTTTTGAACAATTACGATGTTCTAGATCAGCTGGTGCTAATGTTAGCCTCTCTACCCCTACCGAGGGAAATTGTTTCTTTAAGGGAACTACTTAAAGAAAGAAAAGCGCCTAACAGATTTTTAGGCCTAGGCCTGATGATTGGGCTGAGATGGAGGCGGCCCGTGCAGCCGAGTTGCTGCGATGGCTAGATCCGGAGGTGCGGGAGCGAGTCCTTTGGCGTATGCAAGAAGAAGAGATAAAGAAACAAGAGCCGCCGAGGTGAAGAGAGAAGAATTGACAGTCGCCCGCGAGGGTTATATAGAGGATCAGAACCGAGTGGAGAGATTGAGTCACCAAGACAAAGGTACAACAGAAAAAAAAAAGGGTAAAAATAAAATGAAAAAAATAGAGATCGTGAGAGAGGAGTAGTTGGATGGTACCAGAGAGGGTGGTACATCCAGCCTAGGGGGGGGGGGGGGGGGGAGTGTGACAAGGCTGTCACTTAGAGCGCGTGAGTGTGAGAGTAAAGGAAGCGGCATATGTATTGCGCGCGTAAGCGCGACAGAGAAGGAGAGTGGAGTGAAGCTGAGACGGCGGCCGAGTCGGCTTGGGCTTGCTCGCCGATCTCGATGCCACTGCGGCGGCGACGGCTAGACCTGATTGGTCCTCGCCGGTCACGTGGTGGATCGGCGGAGAGAGTCGGCCCGCGCTTCACGCGCGGGCAGTTCTGTCTTGTCCACTGAACCGTTTCTCTTGACTTTTTGTTCGCTTTTTTCGACCTGCTCATCCGTGGCTTTCGCTCATCACTTGCTTATCACCGCAAGGCTCAACTGCTCAACTCATCTGCTTAATTCCTGCTCAATTCTACACTTCTGCAGCTCTACAATCTTTGCTCAAGTAAATAAAGTATTTTGACTGTTGGAAGGTTCGAAGTTGCTGAACTCATCAATAAAACTCATTTTAAACTCAGTTTTGTTTATTAAAAATCCCCGCCCTCTGTAACTATCATCATCCTACATTTACCAGCATAAATTTCTCAACCAAAAATTATAAACAATTTCTTGCAAAAAAACGTGAATTTTTGAGAAAAAAAATTCGTTTAACCCAAATTTTCAAATAGAAAGAGGGTTCGCTCGTAGTCTAATACGTATATATTTGGTCAATGGTCAGTATACTTTATTGTAAAACAGTTGCAATACCGAAATTAAAAATGTCGGCCATCCGAAAAACCCCTTTTCCACCAAACTTATCAAGAAAGGTTCGTGATTTTTTCTCTCGATCAGGATCGACTTAACAAAAAAAATGTATACAACAAAAAGTTGTTAGAATTCATCAGAGAAGACGTGTGAATTTTTTCAGACTTTTCGGAGCGGCTTTTGGATTTTTGGATATGGCCAATTTTTGAAAAATCAAAAAATTGCTCCGAAAATTCTGAAAAAATTCACAAGTATACTTTGATTAATTCTAAGCACTTTTTGTTCTATAACTTTTTTTTTTAGAGTCGGTCTTTATTGAATTAAAAATTGTTGAACGTTCTTAGCCGCTACTGAATGTAACGTTGCCCGGGTTTTACCACGTGGAGGTGAACATTCATTGAAAACCCATTTTCAATGAACGTTCACCTTAGAATTAATCAAAGAATACTTGAAAAGGACTAAACACCGTGCAAAATGTGGGTAAACTCGTTATTAAAGAATTTTTTTTCGATGGAACTTGGAATTTTTTCAGATGCGGTGTTTAGTCCTTTATAAATAAAAAAATTTCAGATCATATTTTGGCATAAGATCTCACGTAAGAACTTACGTAAGATCTTACGTAAGATTTTTCAATAGGGAGAACATTAAGCAATAAATTCTGACGCCATCCTAGTTCGACGGGATCAGGGTGACCGTCGCTGGAATAACGAAATTTCTGGAAATTGACATTTTTCTTTTTGTTGCGACTATTTTTAGTGGCGACATTTTGCTATCGATCTATCCCGTGGAGTTCAAAGCGATAATTCGATTATTGTATTTAAATAAGAAAATTTAATTAAACATTTTTTGTCCTCCCCGCTTTATAGACATTAGAAAAATTTTATTAAAACTTGAGCCGTGTATAAGGTGTAAGGTAACTACCATCATTAAAGTAGAGCAATTTGAATTTTGAAGTTTCGAAATAACGTTACGTGCAAGCAGGCACGACATAGTATTAAGCGAAATTGCAATTAATTATATAACTAAAATATAGTTCCTGAAAATATGTATGAAACATTTCATTGAAATATTTCTGTGGGATTCAGGCGCGGACATATCAATATTTTAGAAAACTTTCGGTGAAATATTTCTGCAAGTTTTTTTTCAATTATTCCTAATAATGTTTCTAAAAGATTTTAACAATATTTTATGCATCTTTTATACTACTGCTAAATATTTTATAAAAATGTTTTAAAAACATTTCTAAAACACTTCTAGAAATATTTCCCGGAAATATGTTAGAAATATTTCATTGAAATATTTCTGTAGGATTCTGGCGCGGACATATCAATATTTCAAAAACCTTACAACGAAATGATTCTGCAAGGTTTGAAACCTTGCAAAGAAACCTTGCAAAAACCTTGTAGAAATATTTCATGCTATGTGGGTTGTGTAGTCAATCGCTACTCGTGGGTAAAATCGAATTTTACGCACTTGATGCATAATATACTACTATAATTCATAGAATGAGCGTAGACTTCTTTTTTGGCTGATTTCAATACTTATTGCTGAAAATACTGACTTATTTTTCAATTGGAATTGAAATTACCCAAAAAAGAAGTTTACGCACATTCTATGAATTATAAATAATGTTTTGATGCAATCAGAAATGCCATTAAGAAAGTTGTTTTAAAATTATTTGAAAAATTATATTAGAATTTAATACAGAAATTAAGATAGGCATCCTCTTAATGAATGGTATTTTTAACCTATATTATCTCTCAAAATATCTAGTAAACTAAAAGAAAGATAATGATATTGATTTTTATTAATTAACAACAGGTAATTAAATGGTAAAATTATTTATTATCTTAATTTACTTATTAATCATTTTAATTAATTTATTTTATCTTTAATATTGTATCACATGATAATGGCATGATTATTTTCAGTAAAACAAACGCACAAAGCAATGAATTTTTATATAAATAAAAATTTACGGTCAGTTCAGAACTCTGAAGCTACATTTAACACCGCCATGAATAATCACAAAAATTCTATGTTCATATTTAATGGCAGTTAAACACCAATTCTTTTAAGTGAATAGTACCAAATAATGATACTAAAGTTGATAATTGATTCAGAGCTACAGAATTGTTCTTGAGGGGGAGCTGAATAATACCAAAAATCCCACCTCTATATTTAATAATACACAAACACTGATGCTTTTCTTTAATTAATTATAATATTAAATATTCCCTATCTGTTCAAAGCTCCAAAAGAATGCTTAATTTTGGGGATAATATTCCAAAAAATTATCTAATATAAATAAAAGTTTGTTATAAATGCTTTTTATATTAAAGCAATAGTTCCATTTAATACAATATGACCATTTTTTAAATATTTCAAACAGATTATATTACATCCGGTTCAATAAGAAGTTTATTAGAAATACTTTTTTTTTGAATTTTCAATGTACACATAAAGAATTCTTCATAATTTCTTTATCAATTTTTCTTTGGGCAAGTAAAACATTAAATTTTAAAATTAAAAATTCATTTGAATATACAAACTTATCATTAAAATACAATAAACTTATGATTAAGATTTCTATGAAAGTCCATCATGGAAAATCAATAATCGACACAATGTTATTTATAGTTTTCAAATATTTTTTCAATATTTGTTGAATATTTTATTATGTATAAATGAAAGATAAATGTCACAATGTCTTCTACTTATCATTAATACTTTCAATTAAAATAATCCTGCTGCCATAAAACTAAAATATGTTTTTAAATAATGAATATAACCTATCAAATGTTTAACCTAAAAATACATGGAACAATTGTTTACTTATAGATAGAGATCTATGTATTTGTATATTTCTTAAACATTTAAAAAAAAGTTAAAATAATTCTTCAAAATCAATAATTATTTAAGCATTAAACACTTATCAACAGCATGTTTCTGTCATATTTACATTTAATTTTAAACTAGGTACACAACATGTAAAAGTTAATAAATATTTTAATAACATTACCGATTTTTCATTATTTTTTTCAAATAAATAATATAATAAACTAATTTTAAAATATTTCTGTAGTTCAAAAATAAGATTGTTAACACTTATATATATTAGATGTTGATATTTGTATAAATAATTATTATACTACTTAAAGCTATTACGCAGGCAAAGAATAAGAAATATAGCTAAATGAAATAGTGAACCAAAGCAAATAAATACACTCAGTACTGGTGAATAGGTATAATACTTGGTGTCGCAAATGATTTTATTTACTACGCGTACGCGTATCAAATCATAGACTTATACAGATAGACTGCGCGCTCAATGGGAGGCACTGAAGACAACATTGAAGGACAGAGATACTAGCGGGGGATCTTTTTCTCTCTCACACATCGACTAAGAGTGGGAGTAGCGCTAGAGGGGAGAGCATTCCCCGTGCGGTACAAGAAAAGAGGGGAATAAATTCATGTAGATAAAAATGTAAAGTTAATTATAATAAATACAATTTGTCTAAAAACCAAAAATGGATTTCTGTTAAAAAATTAATTTATTGTCTGGAATACTGATATTCTTATGTATGTACGTTGTATATACATTTATACATGTAATAAATAAATAATATATAAAGAACATATAAATAAAATATAAATAATTATTGATTTTTAAATAATATTAATTTACTATGATAGTGTCTAATACGTCTTATTGTTTGTTGACACGATTGTGCCTCATGATGTAATCTGACATTGAAATAATGTTTTAAAATTGAATCGATTAATTGAATTTTATGATTACAAAAAACTGATTTATCCATTAGTAAATCCATTTTTTCAAATAAATTAACGTTAATTAATAGCTTTTTGGCATGAATCATGAGTTTTTGCAAAACGTTGTTTACATAAATAAGGTTTGGTGTACTCCTTAAAACTTTCTCTGCAGTTTTACAAACTGTAATAACATCGTCACTCGGCGATATCAATCCTTTTTTAGAGTCAACAAATTCATTGTCTGCTTGACTAATATTCGGTACATTAAAACTTTCATGTTGTCATTTATTTCTAATCCATCATTGCTATTTATCTCATTCACACTGAAAGATAAAAATGTTTTACATTATTTTATAATCGATACTCAACATAACTATAAATATATGTGTACTTTATTAAAAAATATATACCTATTGCAGGAAGACAATATATTTACACATGGAATAGCAGTAGGATATAGAAACCTCTTCACAGATTCTCCAACAACTTTATAATAAATATCTTTAATTTCAAAATGCTGACTGCAAACAGTGCTTGTCTTGCTCACTTCCCTGCCAATGTTTTGAATCCATTTTTTTTTCATATCTTGATCTTTAGGAATACTAAAATTTTTTAAATATATTTAATATATCATAACCTAAAAATATTATTTTTCATGTACGTTACATAATTTGTACTACTTACTTGTGAAAAGAAATATCTGGCATCATACCATTTTGTAATTTGCAAATACAACAGTGTTTTACCATTGTTAATCTTATTGTAAATAAGTTGCGAGTACAATAGTCTCAATGTCTCATAACACTGTCTGCTGCAGTAAACACTCATGGCACCTAAGTTCTTCCCACCACTACGTCGACTAGACAGAGAGAGAAAGCCCCCTACTGTTTTCATCTCTTTCTAATCGCCATCTTTGTTTGCTTCACTCCTTCTCGCAGAGCGCGCAGTCTATCTGTATAAGTCTATGTATCAAATGGAGTAAATGGCGCCACCCTGCGTTTGAAATCGAAATTTGAAAATGCAAAAAGACGAGAGAGGCTATACGCTGTAAAAAATCCATTTGTTTGACTTTACTATTGGTTTTCGCAATTTTACTACCACAAGAGTAAAAGTACCACTCGTATAAGCATAAATACTGACCGATGAAGTCCCTATTGAAAAAAAATACGTATAAAATTTACGTAGGAAAGTTACGTATTTTTGTTACATAATTTTTTCATAAAAGTTACGTATTTTTGTTACCTTATTTTGTTACATAATTTTGGTACGTGATCTTATTTCTAATATGGATAAAATAATCATTTTTAAGTTTATTCCCCCAGTTTGAGTGTTATCATAGATATGATATAATCTCCATAATTGGCAATATAGCAGGCTAAAAAATTTTTTTTTAAATAACATAAAAATAAATGAAGATTAAAAAAGTACGTATCAAAAATACCACAGAAATTCGAACGCTGTGTTACGAACATTTCATACGTGATTTGTATACGTATTTTTGTTACGAATCAAAAATACGTAATAAAAATACATATTTCTTTTCAATAGGGATATTTTCGTAGTTGACAGTACTGCTCCGGTTTAAGGTTATAAATGCGAATCATTTTAAAATTACTGTGACAATTGCAAATGCTAGATAATTTGTGATTGTACTACATGAATAGCAATTTGTGGGAAGAATAATTTAGTAAAAACTAAATCAATTTGCATATAAAAATAACTTTATTTTATAATTAAGAATGAAAAACAAATATTTTCTAACCAAACTTTTATTAAAATATAGTGTGGTTAAATAATAAATAGCCTGCACATAATTTTCAATGTTTAAATAATCTAATTTAGTAAACTTTAACTTAAGAGGTAACTTTTATCGTCTGGACTCTCGACGTCTAGACGTGGGGAATTTCCGAATCGAAGTGTTCGTTAGAGCCTGGAGCATGGACGCTCGAAGTGATTTTTTGCGGTAGTAAAATTGCAATCGTACTTGTACTATTACTTGTTAGAACGTAAATTTACTATCAAAGACGTAAATTTCGCCGTCATTATACTAGTAAAATCGCGACATTGAATGTGCGTAATAATGCGACCTGCAAACTGTAGCGTAACTAATATTGTGACAGTAAAATCGCTACTGTCAACGGAAAATACTAGCACAT
This sequence comes from Sycophila sp. Sp_5, assembly GCA_018906775.1. Lineage (NCBI taxonomy): Eukaryota > Metazoa > Arthropoda > Insecta > Hymenoptera > Eurytomidae > Sycophila > Sycophila sp. Sp_5. The sequence goes on along the minus strand of JACCID010000184.1, from coordinate 109,998 downwards.
TGTATTTTTACGTCACTTATCGTGTTGTAATTCACAGCGTAAAATTACTAGTACTAGCGTAAAAACGCTAACGCTATTGCAATTTTCATTTGGGATTTTATATCCCGCCTGTTTGTAATTTATAAATACTGAGTTTAAGGAGGTATAGCAGTGAATAGAATTCACGATGAAAAAATACTGAAGCTTGTGGCATTTCCACAGCCTACGTCGAGCACAGCCCCGAGAGAGCACCACGTCGCGGACCCGGTTGAAAATAGAAACGTTGAAAAGAAGGTTTCTAATCAACGTTTCCGAATGGTTGATTGTCAACTTTTCAAAACCTTGAAAAAACGTTGATTTACCTTGATTTTCATCTTATTTTTTCAACGTTTCCTAGGTGAGCGATGTAAACGTTGATTTTCAACCTTTTTTTCAACGTTTCCTGGATGAGCAATATAAACGTTGATTTTCAACCTTTTTTTTGATAATTTTTTAAATGTATCCCTTATCATTATATGATACGTACATATCACTCATCTAGGAAACATTGAAAATCAAGGTTTACACCGTTTACTTAGGAAACGTTGACAAAAAAGTTGAAAATCAACGTTTATCTTGCTCATCCAGGAAACGTTGAAAAAAAGGTTGAAAATCAAGGTAAATCAACGTTTTTTCAAGGTTTTGAAACGTTGATAATCAACCTTTCGGAAACGTTGATTAGAAACCTTCTTTTCAACATTTTTATTTTTAACCGAGGACACTCATAAATTGAAGCGATACCGTAAACAGATTCTCTTACCTCACAAAGAGTTCTACGCGACAAGCTGACTAGTTCATCCTGCTCCGAAGGGCATCATGCCCTCCGAAATCTCAGCGATTCCAAAATCTTAACAATAACGCTCCAGCTGCAGCTATATCAAGATATACTTACTTTGTGTTATAGACAAAAACACTGTTATACAATTTAAGTGAAAATAATTTAAGTGTATTCTTTGTAAATTGTAAATAGCGCATTGTTCATTCAGTTTTCTAATAAGCCCAAGAGCAAGTGGGACTCTTAAATGTTTTCCTTTTCAAAAGTCTTTCGCGTGATCACGATCAACCTCGACCTGCGAGACAATGACCATCCCTGTTGGAAAGACATTATAAAATACTATAAAAAAAATCTATGTGGATCAATTTGTGTATCTACACCAGGCATTCCTGATATAATTGTATAAGCGAATTTTGACTGTATCAGAAATAATCAGGTTACTACTATTCGATTTATAGTACACGTCGCATAAGACAATATAAAAAATGAAATTTCATAAGGTTTTATAAGGATAGACCGAAACATATGAAAAAAGTAAGTAAATTTATAGCATTATATCAGATATATCATTTTAATAAACAATATCCAAAAACATTTATCTAATTTTACAAGGATTGGTACATAATTTCTTATGTGCTATTATAGGGAAAATATAAAAGCTGTTTAAATGGCTTTTATCGTATTTAAAGTTAATTTTTTTTAATCTCGCTTTATTTTTATAGGTTTGTATAAATCGCATCACGATAATAGTATCTGACAGTCATATTTTATAGGGTACTTTATAGGTTAAATCCGAAAAATAAGGGAATCATTTTCAACAATTTATCGGGATATACAGGGTGTACGAAATCATCCGGACCCCCCACTTATAACATAAAGTAAGCATTTTGGAAAAAAATGTTAAATACAAAAGTTGTTAAGTTTTGAAGGTTGAACAAAATGATGACCTTGGATTTGTTATTGGTTATGATTTTCAAGGTCATTTAAAGGTCATCTTCAGTTTTTTAAATAGGGACCCCTATTTTTTATTTCAGATTCTGAAAGAGCACAAAATTTTACATCTGGATATGTATCCACGTTATAGCTCAAAATGACCTACAGAGGTCATTTAGTGGTTAAATGATTATTTAGTAGCAGAAAGCCAAGAAATCCCGATTATTAAGAACTTTGGGTGTATTTGACGAAAAGAAAAAAAAAATTTCGTACTTTAATACTAAAGTACATAATTTGATTTTCTAGGACGAACTTTATGGTCACTTTAAAATTGGCCTTCATTTTTAAGGTCATTCATTTTTAAGGTCATGAAAGTTATCTTCAGCTTATTAAAAAGGGACTCATTTTGTATTGCGGATTCTGGAGGAGCATTAAATTTTAGGTCTGGAGATATGTACAATATCCACGTCATGGCTCGAAATGATCTACATAGGACACTTGGGGGTTATTAATTTTAAAAGCAAAATAATCTAACCGTTTTACATGAACAGTTTTTATTGCAATAATTTTTTGCAAGGGTTACGAGTTTCTACGCATGATTCATAGCATTTTCAGGATCGTTACTTGTATCTTAGAAGATTTTGCTCACTATTCTTTTTAGGAATCAGTTCATTTATAATTGTTAATCAACAATTGTTTACTCCTGTGGAGGCTCCTGCGGAGTCACACCGTCGGCAACGACGGAAACAGCAGCTCCGTCCGAGGACCGACTACAGCTGACAAACGCGCCCGCGCCAACACCTTGGCGCCAGCAGCGAACCCCCACGATGGGTGGCGACGCGAGGGGCGCGCTTGTGCTTGCGACCGGAGCTTCGCCCGCCTGCCGAGATGAACCAAGGCTATCGCGCTACCCCTGGAGCCGACTCCTAGGCGCCACCGGCGACGCGCCACGACGTGGGGAGCCGGGGATAAAAGGCTCGGGAAAAGCCGGAGCCGTTCTCTTCTTTCTCCTGTCTTGCTCTACGATCTAGTCGGAACTTTCAACCTGGGACGCGGGGCTTCTCCCCGGTACCCCTGTACAACTTATAGGCAATAAAACAGTGAATTATCTCAACCTGGCGGAACGTTCATTTAAAGGAAGTGGGAGGTGGAGACCGACCTTTAGTTACCTACACCATTCCAATTTCCAAACTCCTATTTACTTTTCTGTTTTCAAGAGTTAAGTGAAGTTCTCTTACTTCGAAATTCAGATAATTGTATTAATTTTCAATAATTGTACTTTTAATCGTAGTGAAAAATGGCACATCTTACTGAACGAGAAAGAATATCTTTGTTGATGATGCGAGGGTGGGGTGATCAAGAGAGAGGTTACAAACAGGTACAGCGTTTAATCAATGAAACATTCAGAGTTGAAGAAAACAATCCTCTTTCAAAAAGTACCGTAATTCGTACAATTAGACGTTTTGAAGAGACAGGTGGTATTAAAGATTGTCCTACATCAGGTAGATCCAAATTATCGTCTAATGATGAAAAGAGCTTAGACGTATTACAATCATTTATTGAGGACCCCCATTGCAGCATCAGACGTTGTGCACAACAGCATGAAATGGGAGCTGCATCTGTGCACAAAATTTTGAAACTCAACAAATGGCATCAAATTAAAGTTGGTACAGGAATTATCTGAAGATGATTTTGATAGAAGGGTAGAGTTTTGTGATGTAATGATGCAAATGATATCTGATGATCCTTTGCTCCTCAATAACATTGTTTTCTCTGATGAAGCCACGTTTGAGTTAAGCGGAACAGTGAACAGACATAATTGTCGATACTGGAGTAACATCAATCCACATTGGATGAGAGCGGACCACACGCAACATCCTGAAAAAGTAAATGTTTGGGCTGGCATATTTAATGGAAGAGTACTTGGCCCTTTCTTTATTGAAGGTAATTTAAATGCTGCAATGTATGAAAACATGCTTCGAGACCAAATTATACCTGCTATAGGAATTTAACGGGTGGAAATCTGGACGAAATTTACTTCCAACAGGATGGTGCTCCTGCACACTACGGTATTCATGTTCGCCGATATTTAGATGCAACATTTCATGATAGATGGATTGGGCGGAGAGGTACAATTGAATGGCCACCTCGGTCCCCAGACCTAACGCCTCTTGATTACTTCCTTTGGGGATACTTGAAGGATAAAGTTTATGTTATAAAACCACGTGACTTGGATGAATTACGCCAAAGAATCACTGATGAAATAGACTTGATACCTCAGCAAATCTTGCGAAATGTTGTTGCAGCCTTTTACAATCGGTTAGCACATTGCCAAACTGTTAATGGGCAACAATTTGAACAGTTGTTGTAAAAAGTTCCTGTCAACGACATTTTAAAAAAATTCAGTTTGGGCGAATAGTCCACTGTCTTGATATAGTTAGCTGGGCCGCCGATAGTCCTGCCTTAGCTGACTGGGCCGCTAGTGTTCTTGTCTTAGTAGGCTGGGCCGCCGATGGTCTTGCCTTAGTTGGCTGGATCACCCATGATGTTACCTTAATTAGTTGTACCTCCCGTGCCTGAGCAATAAGGCTTATTTTGATTAGACATTTTTTATTTATCATTTTCTCCCCCGAGGTATGTAGTTGTTGGGCCTAAGGCTTATTTTGATTAGACATTTTTTTATTTATCATTTTCCCCCCGAGGTATGTAGTTGTTGGGCCTAAGGCTTATTTTGATTAGACATTTTTTTATTTATCATTTTCTCGCCCGAGTTATGTGGTTGTCTGGCCTAAGGCTTATTTTACGCCAGTGTCAATTACACCTTCTACAATCCTAGTGCAGAATTTAGTGCTGGTGCAAAATGGAGAATTACAACTAGGAGGCTTAATTTGGAAAACTAAAGTTAACCTTCAAATGACCTTGAAAATCAAGGGCAATGTCAATTTAACGCCACCATAAAGTTTGTCTTGCAAAATCAAATTACTTTAGTATTGGTCAGATACGCTCAAAGTTCTTAATAATCGGGATTTCTTGGCTTTCTGCTACTAAATAATCATTTAACCACTAAATGACCTCTGTAGGTCATTTTGAGCCATAACGTGGGTACATATCCAGATGTAAAATTTTGTGCTCTTTCAGAATCTGAAATAAAAAATAGGGGTCCCTATTTAAAAAACTGAAGATGACCTTTAAATGACCTTGAAAATGATAACCAATAACAAATCCAAGGTCATCATTTAGTTCAACCTTCAAAACTTAACAACTTTTGTATTTAACATTTTTTTCCAAAATGCTCACTTTATGTTACAAGTGGGGGGTCCGGAACATTTCGAACACCCTGTATACATGTGTACACATCCACAGTATATTACTTAACACCTACAGCTATCATTTTAGCTGGATGCTGATCAAATTTTGCATTTTATAATTTTATTTTCATTTGGAAGCTGTACTAAAGTCGCAGTTGAATGGCAAATTCAATTGACGATTTTCTCTTCTTCTACGACTGATGAAATATTTAAATATTTTCCTTTTACTAGCTAGTTCAAATATTCAGTGTTGATTAAAGGTTTGTTATTAGATGGCTCGGTTTCATTTAGGAATTCCACTAAAATGCATAAATCGTTGCTCACCGAGCATAATTTAACTTCTTTTTTTATTTTTGTCATTGCAGACCAAAAGGAGCAAAATGCGTGGGCATTAATGTAATTTACGTAAGTTTATATGGTACCTCACAAAACACTCGCGAAATTCCACAATTTATATCGACAGGAAATGGTCGAAAACGCGTTAAAAACATAGTTCTACAAAAAAAAATTTTCAAGGACTTAGACGATTTTTAGAATTTCGGACTTAGTTTTTTTTCTACCATAGTCAGATGACGTTTTGGCGTGATTTATCACCTGATTTATCACCTGACAAATCACTTGATTTATCACGTGATTTTTTGCAGTAGGGCAGCCAACTGTATTTTATGGGGAATGCAATCGAGTGTTCATTTACTCGCTTGCTATGCCAATAGGAATTTATATGGCATATCGAGATAAAAATAAGTAACTCTTACCAGTTTTTATCGTACTGCTCCTGTACTTTACAAATTGATTATCGCATATTATAGGATAAATAGAAATTCTATGGGAATCTTTAGTAAATTATTTACTGGGCTACGTAGTTTATTTCACTTAAATAAGTACAATAAGCAATAGCAATTCACAGGGTATGAAAATAAATAATTAATGTCAAAAGATTACGATTGTATTGATACATTTTTATTAAGTTAAATTATACATAATATTTTTAAGGAATTATTTTATAATTCAATATAAATTTAAATAAAATAATAAATAGATAATACTGGTGTTAACTAATAATTTCTTTATTATCTTATTAGTTAAATCACACGGAGAGAAAAAGCTACTCAATACATAACAGGTTAAGTAAGAATAATTCAAATTGAACGTTACTGTCTTCCGCTCACCGAACCGTTCTGTAGCCGTAACCAATTTTTTCTCTCCTTGCAGAATAAATAAGGCACTGCAAATTGACACTTATAAAATTAAAAGACGAATGAAAGAAAGTTTTTAAGAAAATTAATACATATATAAGTTCCACAGCGAGAAGATTGCATCAGTAATGAAAGAATAAATTTGTATTCAGTGTAAATTGATTGGTAATAATTACTATACTCTAAAACTACTCTTAAACTTCATAAAAAATGGGGAAATTTAAATTAATTAAGAATTTGGATCGTTCTTTTTGATGTCATCGTTTCAATTATCTTCATCTTTACTATTGCTGCTACTACTGCAATTACTTCCTGCAGTCGTATCATCTAAATCTTCACTACTTTCTTTATTACTTTCTTCGATAGTATTGTCGTCTTCTCTCTTATTTGTTTTTGACACTGCTCTTTTTGATTTTGACAGACTTTTCTTAATGTTGTTATTTGTACGTGGTGCTCTAGGTTTTCTACTTAAATCTCACATTTTTTGGCCAATCCATACACCGATATCCCTTTTCTGTTCATTTTGAATTAGGTTTTCCAATAAAACCTTATAAAACATGATTAAATTTATCGAGTTAACCCATTAACGCGCAAAATGGGAAATTGGGACGCAAAACTTCAAGCCCACTACGCTGTTAGAAAAAAATATCTGTTTTTGTTCAAACTCCTTTATAAGGGGTTTTTGGTGATGCTCTTTCAGAATCTGGCACTTATTTTGTAAAAAAATTCAAAATCATAATTATTTTTGCATTTAAAAAAAAAAAGTCATGAATTTTTAACGTTTTTTTTTTTTAAATCGATTTTGACTAACGTTGCTGTATTCAAATAAGCAAAGTACTGCCAAAAATCGAGTCCTCGAACTCGAAAGTTTTCAAAACACTGGTAGGGAACCTTTTTTTTTCTTTTAGTTTTTCCAAAATGGCGGTTTTTGTGAAACAGCATAATGTTAAATTTCATGATTTTTTTTCTTGAAAAGTTTGAACCTTACGAAAAAAAGTTATATAACAAAAAATGTTTAAAATCATTCAATAAACATGTATGAATTTTTTTTAAAATTTTGGAGCCATTTTATAATTTTTCAAAAATAGTGAATTTTGAAAATTTTGAAATTTACCCGAATACTTCTGGAAAAATTCATGCGTATTCTTTTAATGATTTTATGCACTTTTTGTTTAATAATTTTTTTATAAGGCTCATATTTTTTGAGAAAAAAATAATTTTTTTTTTTAGTTAATAATTTTTTTCTCGACTCGATTTTTGGCAGTACTTTGCTTATTTGAATACAGCAACGTTAGTCAAAATCGATTTAAAAAAAAAAAACGTTAAAAATTCATGACTTTTTTTTTTTAAATGCAAAAATAATTATGATTTTGACTTTCTTTTACAAAATAAGTGCCAGATTCTGAAAGAGCATCACCAAAAACCCCTTATAAAGGAGTTTGAACAAAAACAGATATTTTTTTCTAACAGCGTAGTGGGCTTGAAGTTTTGCGTCCCAATTTCCCATTTTGCGCGTTAATGGGTTAAACTGATAAGAAAAGACGAATTTGTTCTGGTTAACCAGATGAAACACGATAAATTGTATTAGGTAAACCTGATAAAATATGATAAACTTTATCAGGTCAACGTGTTAAAATCGGAAATCAACAATGACAACATATATTAATTAAAATTAATAATAACAATAACAGTGATAAATAAATAAAACAAACAAGGCTCTGATATACAAAAAAGACCCTCTGATAGTTAATTAAAAACGTCACTGACAGAGTGTACATTTGTCCAACAAAAATTAGTTTAAAAACTGTATGAGGTTTTCCAATAAAACCTTATAAAACATGATTAAATTTATCGAGTTAAACTGATAAGAAAAGATGAATTTTATCTGGTTAACCAGATGAAACACGATAAATTGGTAAACCTGATAAAATATGATAAACCTTATCAGGTCAACGTGTTAAAATCAGAAATTACTAATGAAAACATACGTTTACTATTTTAAATGCTTAGCTTATTATTTTAATTTTACTCAATTTTTTTTCTTCAATAATTAATCATTAAGCACGTGCTTAACCTACAATTAGGTTAAGTACATGTAATATGTTGTAGAAAAAAATCTGTTACTCTTTGTAAAAAAAATACATCTAGAAATATAGAAATAATAATTCTAATAATTAGAAACATACCTTTTTGTACTGATTTTGTCTATAAATATATGCGGATGCACTGAGATTATTATAGCACTGCCGGAATCCACGTTTCGCCGATTTAATTGTGACTTAATTGGGTATATTACATGCACATGTCGTAAAGGTATATTCAGATAAGTAAGAAACGTGACATTTACCGTTATTGGTAAACTAGGGTGGCTCTTTACCTACATATCCTGAATGAGAAATGAGAAGAATGAGAAGAGTATAATGAGAATCCCATGGATTCGAATAACAATAAATTTATTGGAATTTATAATGCAAATGAAGTTGGATTTTATGAGTTGAAATAAAAGTTATAGTATTTTATAATAAAAATCCCTTGGATTGGAATAACTTCAATATAAAGATTTATAAGAATTAATAAGAAAAAGTTCATAATGTGCAAAAATTGCAACAAAAAATTTATCGGTATTTATAATGCAAATGAAGTTGGATTTTATGAGTCGAAATAAAAGTTATAGTATTTATTATAATAAGAATCCCATGGATTCTATTGAATATAACAAAAAGATTATTTAATTTGCTTTTGTTTATAGCCTTTTATAGGATACTTTATTGTTAAACTATTGATTTAATTGAAGCATTTAATAAAACTTAGTAAAACACTATAATTAAATCATATAAAGTACTTTACTAGGATATATAAATATCTATAAACATAAGCAAATTCAAAGATTTTATTATGTAACCCTATTGAAAAATCTTACGTAAGATCTTATGCCAAAATCTGATCTAAAATTTTTTTATTTATAAAGGACTAAGTACCGTGCAAAATGAGGATAAACTTGTTATTAAAGAATTTTTTTTCGATGCGGAACTTAAAAATTTTGCTACACATCTGAAAAAATTCTAAGTCCCATCGAAAAAAAATTCTTTAATAACAAGTTTATCCTTATTTTGCACGGCATTTAGTCTTTTATAAATAAAAAAATTTCAGATCAGATTTTGGCATAAGATCTCACGTAAGATTTTTCAATAGGGAAGTTATTCGATTCCACGGCTTTATTATTTATGAGAAATACATCTCATCAATATTTATTTCAATATTTCTGTTATTTTCCCGGTCACGTCCAGCCTTCCCACGAACCGCGACCGAGAGCTAGTCGGCGTAGGTGATTTTAGCACGCCCTCGGGCTCAGCTGAGTTCAAGAAAGCCGGGAGTTCGAATCTCCCGGCGTTTGTAGCGGCTGACATCACACGTGTGCAGCACGCTGCTGCACACAGCCGCATCTTGTGGCGTAGGTATAAAATAAAGACTTGGTTAAAATTTCAAGATTTAGAGTTACTTACAAAAACGTATAAAACAAGAGAATATTTGAAGGAAATGCTTTTACAAACTCTCTAAAGTTGAATTAGTAAAAAACCACTAATTCATAGTGACTATACACAAATTTGAAAAGTGAAAATTGCTCCACTATGGGTTAGTGAGAATCTATAGGGATGTGCCCTATGGATGTCCAGGAAGGGTCGAGAAATAACAACACAATATCTCTGGAATAAAGAACAGTTTATTGAGTCATGTTGCCAAGTGGATGCTTGTAATTCCAGCCTGGAGTTCCGAGCATGACCGAGCGCCACGGGGCTCTCGAATCTATGCGTCTCTCTCTGTCGACGCATGCGCGAGAGGATATACGTTGCTAGCGCACCTACATCACTCCCCCCGTGGGAAAGAAGAATTTTTGTTTTCACACAAAAAAATATTTTGTTTGACAAAGTACTTTATACAGAGAATGATATCGACATGAAGTAACTGTCCGAGTCTCTAGCTTCTATAACTCTAAATTATATCTTATTACTAATATTTACATATTTTTTAACTTTTTTAACACTGTTTAAAGCATTTACAACGTGCGGTTTCTTACGCAAAATATTAGGAACGAATTTTGTTTGCTTAGGAACTTGCGATGGATCCCTAGTGGATTCCAATACCGCATCACTAGATATCACAGTGTGTGATTGCGAGATCGGAGTGTCCTGAGGCGAAACAGGTAATGTGTCTGTTTGCTCTAGGAGACTATGTTGCCCAGTGTGCTGCTGAGTAGCAGGCTGTGACGCAATAGTGACTGGATCTGGCTGAGAACCAGGTGTGTTTTGTTGACTAGACTGACTCGAAGTTTGCGATTGAGCTTTGGTAACAAGATCAGTAGCAAGTATAAACGCAGGTTTGATTAAATCTATAGAAACCGTTTTCTCTGTACCGTTGAAATCTATTTGAAGGTTCGACCATCCTCGTGAAGCAAGACAAGTGTCTAAATTTTTGTAAATGAAAGGACGAGTTGCGCACTTGTGGTCAACGGGAACTGGTTGGATTTGTCGCATGTAAGAGCGAAAATCTGTTAGGAATGCGCGCTGGTCCAGCTGTTCATTGGTGAGTGGACAGAAAGCGACGGGAATCTGCAGGGCTTTCCCAAAAAGGAATTCTGCCGGACTTGCATCGACGTCGAGACGGATATGGGTGCGCAGTCCAAGCAGGATCGTAGGAAGAACATGAGACCATTCAGAGCTGTCTCCATGCCACTTGAGTGCTGCTTTAATGTCGCGATGAAAACGCTCTATCATTCCATTTCACTTGGGATGATAGGGAGTTTTGCGAATACAGCCCGTGCCAGTGAGTTTAAGTAACTCATTGAAAAGTTGCGACTCAAACTGAGCACCTTGTTCAGACGTGAGAGCTAGAGGAGAGCCATAGCGGGTAATCCAATTGTTGTATAGCGCTTAAAGTCGTAAAGACCAAATGGCGTGATAACCGCTGTCTTCTGAACGTCTTCAGACGCTACCGGAATCTGATAAAACGCCGGTCGTAAATCTATAGCCGAGAAAATGTTTTTGCCATGTAAAAATGTGGTAAAAGCGTGTGTGTGAGGCACTGGAAATTGGTCAGGAGTAGTGACTGAATTTAGGCCCCTATAGTCACCACAGATGCGCCATTCACCGTTCTTCTTCGGAACCATTTGAATGGGACTGGCCCAGGGACTGTTTGACGGTCTACAAATGCCTAGCTTGCACATTTTCTTGAACTCAGCTTTTGCAGCTTTTAGCTTGTTGGGCGGAAGCCTCCGGGCCCTTTGCGCGATTGGGGGACCAGTCGTGATTATGTGATGCTGACCATTTTGATTGTTCGAAAATGTCGCTTGTTGTGGACCAAAAATTTTAGCATGCTGCGCAAGAATGCGAGCATATTTGTGATTGGGCTTTACGAAGAAGATCTGAGGATCGACAACCTTTTTGCTGAAAGCGTTGGCAGAAGTATTTTGATTGCCGTCTATAAGACGACGGCGTTTTAGATCCGGTAAGAGATTGTAATGAGACAGCACGTCTGCGCCTAAAATGGCTTGCGAGATGTCTGCTACAACGAAATTCCAAGAAATGGCGTATGGTAAGCCAATGTGAATTTTACGACGTTGAGTGCCATAGGTTTTAATTGAAGAACCATTAACGGCGTGAAGCTCGAAACCCAAAGGCTGATAAGGCCAGTTGACCTGTTTCGGAATGACCGAAATCTCAGCGCCGGTGTCCACGAGGTAATCGCTGTTCGTGTATTTATCTCTGAGGTGGAGACGAAAGGTTTCTATTTTCGGAAAGTTTGTCTCCGTAACAGCCGGAGAGACTAGTTTTTTGATTTTGAAGACTCAGAGTTTGGAGGTGCGGGAGTTTTCTTTGGTTTGGAAGTAACCATCGAGTAATTCTGATTTGCACTTTTTACCCACTTGCAAGGAAGTTTGCATTTGTAGGCATCTTTACCATAGTAGGTATGATAGATGCAAAAACCTTTAGATTTGTCAAAGATGGGTTCCTTGTTCCTGAACGCGGACCTGCCTCGCGAATTAGAACGAGCTTTACTATCATCCCTCTCTGTGGAGCGACAGCGTTGACTGTGGAATTTTTGATGATGATATAAACTGCATTAGCAGTCGTAATTATATCCACTTCCGTACGCAGAGCCACAACTTTTCCACATAGTTAGCATGGTACTAGAGGAAATCTGGTCTGCTGCAAGGTTCTTCATCTCTGCAAGCAGGTCTGAAGGTTTGCGGTCATCGGTTGGAATTCCTTTCATCAACCTAAGAAGCCTCTGCTCTTGAGTCTAAGCGTATTTCTCTAAAAGTGCTTTCTTGGTGGTTTCATATTTTAAACCAGTATGAAAATTTATAATTCTATCAGCGATAACGCGGAATTCATCATGTCTGAGATTTCTTATGACAAAACAATATTTGTAGTTGTCATCAAGAATGTTATGAGCAGTGAATAAATCCTCAGCAATCTTAAACCAAGCTTCTGGATTTTCTGTGCAAAACTGAGTGAACCTAATGTCCGGAGGATTGCGAAAACCCGAATTTGTGTAAAGATTGGCTTGCCTGCTTGGATGCACTACATTTGGCTGTAAAGGGGCCGAAAGAAATTGTAAATTTTTCGTATTCAAAAGGAAGTCCTGATTAGAATTAGGGAACTTTGTACTCTGCTGTAAAGCGGCAAGAGGGTTTTTAGAGTCTCAATTAGTGGCATTGTTGAAAATGCCTTGGGAGCTTGGCTGTAAAGAGGCCGTTGAGCTCTGAACACTAGTTCCGTGTGGTGTTTCCTAGACGACCGTAGGAGGAGATTTGAGCTGTTCCTTTATCAGCTTCATTTCCTCTATCATTGTCGCTAAAGACATTTTTAATTGCGAGTTTTCTGCTCGAAGAACATCTAGCGCTAATTAGTCTTTATCGTTCTTGATGGCGTTTTGGTCCGACTCGTCCGAAAAATGCTTCGCGTCTTTAGGAATCTTGCCAATAGGCGAGTGAACGACTTTGTTGCACGGTCTAACAAAGGCTAGAGAATCTCGAAATTCTTCGTCCGAATAATATTTCTGAATTTGACCTAAGAGAGTATCTTTTGTCTCCCTTTAACGATCCTGGCTAGTTGCAACGAGACTTACAGCATTTATTTTATATCGTTAATGCGCACTTGCAGGTGCCATAAGGACCAAAAATGTCTCGTGCAACGCGCGACTAGCTAAATGTAAAATCGTCACAACGCGAAATTTGTGTATCTTGCTGCGTAGGTCGCTGCCCTAGTGCAACACACACATGTGGATCCTCAATCGTAGACTGACTGGCGTGGGAGCCGCGGGGCTCTCGCGACGCCTAATCTATGCGTCTCTCTCTGTCGACGCATGCGCGAGAGGAGATACGTTGCTAGCGCACCTACAAATCTACTATTTGAAATAGTGAATAAAGTGTACTGATTAAAATAGTAAATATGTGCACTTAAAAATAGTGAAAACTACTAATAAATTAGTGAATTTAAATTATTTTTTTAATTGGGAAATTCACTATTTCAACTAGTAAAAATTACAAAATAAATATTTTTTTTATTTTACGTTTATTTTCCACTAATTTAAAAGTGTTTTTTACTAATTCAGTAGTAGAACACTTTTGTACTATTTCAATTAGTTAAATTGTACTAATTGATTAGTGGAAAATTTGATCACTAAGAAGATTAGTGGTATTTCCACTAATTCAACTTTAGAGAGAAGACATTATTCCCTAATTTCGTTTACTGCGAGAAGTCCTTGCTTTTTTCCTCAAGCTCTAAACAGATCAAAGAGCAGAATTCCCATACAACACAGATATGTTGCAACAATATCACACAAATATTGAAATATTACTTTGGAATATTGCCTCGAGTGTCACAGCAATATTTCTTTCATATTCTAGCAATATTTAATGTCCGCGACACTTTCATCACAGAAATATTGTTAAATGATGTTTCTGTAATATTGCAGTAATATTAATATTGAATATTCCACGGATATGTATACATTATAGCAATATCACTGAAATATTGAAATAATACTTTGGAATATCCTTTGCAATATCGAGTGTCGCGGTAATATTTCACAAATATTGCAGAAATATTTTATGTCTTCGACACTCACCCAGAGGTATTGTAAAATAATGTTTCTGTAATATTGCAGCAATATTGCTATTGAAATTGTACAAATATTCCATGGATATCTGTATAATTTTTTTGTTGTTTGAGTATTATATGAGAAAAAAGCGTTTATTATTATAAACAATAATTATTGTACAAAATTTATTATTTAATTCTTTTTTGCATTAGATTTTCAGGATTTATACTTGAAACTTAATGCGACTATGTTAAATACATTGAAATTGTTTGAATGTATTCTTGCTAATTAAATTAAGAAAACTAAAATTATTAAATGGTCAATATTCACATATAAAATAAATAAAACTTAATTTATTAACAAAAAAAAAATGTAAAAAAAGCTCGATAAGGGATTTGAACCGATCCAAAAAATTACAATTCCGGCATGTTATTCACTTAACTATCATAACATTTAGTATCACATGGCAGGATGGCGCATATGTCCATCTGCCTACATAAATTTTAAAATGAAAAAAATATTCGTGCACTCAATTTTTTAATTAACATTTTAGAATAATACTATTGTAAGGAATATTGCATCTATATGATATTCAAAATGTTTTATTCTTTACCTTTCAGTTATTGCTGTAATTTTTAAGGAATATTTTTGTACATTATTCTGTAAACAATATATATAATATTGTAGAAATATTCCTGCACGATGCTCGTAATTTTATTCCAATATTGCAGTGCGATATTCAAAATAATTTAATTTAAATTTGTTGATGTTATATTTTAGGAATATTTCTGCACGATATTACTTTACTTAATATTCTCGAAGTATTATTGTAATATTGCATTATGATATTCAAATCACCTCATCTTTGAATTATTGTTGCAATAATGCACGAAGACTTCTATACAATACGTTGCTATTTAATATTTTCGGAGTATTATGGCAACAATGCATTAGAATATTCAAACCACATCATCTTTGAATTGTCGTTGGAAAATTGCACGAATATTTCTGTAGAATAAATCTTTATTCAACAATCTTTCAGTATTACTGTGATATTGTATTGTGATATTCAATCATTTCATCTTTAAATTATTGCTGTGATATTGCGGGAATATTGTTGCATGATATATATCTGATCATTATTTTTGCAATATTATTATGATATTTGATTGCAAGCTTTAATAAAATAGCATAATTGAATATTGCTAAAATATTTTGTGAATATTTTAAAGACGATTATTTTTGCTTAATATAGATGGAATATCTCAGTAATATTTTATTGTGATATATTTCAACGCAGGATTGCTGAAATATCATCACAATATTTCTTTGACATATATTACATTCAAATATTTTTGCAGTACCTTAGAAATATTAGGCTCGATAGATATCCATTAGCAGTATCACTATAGTACTGCAACAATATTGCAAAGTCATATCTCACAATTTAATATTTAAGGAATATTTTGGCGATATTATGTACATCTTGTAATATTCCAGTGATATTGAAATATTGTGAAGATATTGCTGCAATATATCTGTGTTGTATGGGTTTGCCGTTCAGTGGAGTCTAGTGATAAACTACCAGCCCACGGTGCCAACTCAGGTCTCTGGGTCCTCCGCTCCCATTTTTTATGATAATCACAAAACAATTAAGTATAAAAATAAAATGAATTTCTAAAATATATATTATCTATGTTTATCTCTACTTTTATGGAAAAATCATTGAAAATAAAATTTGAATGCTGATTAGAACTAATTTGACAACATGGGCACATATTATATATTTTTAAATCAGTCCTAATTTGGTAATTTTTTCATAATTTTTTTATCCGTGCAGCATATTAAAAAAAAGAAAATAGCATTATTAATTATATTATCTTTAAGATTTTTTTTAAACGAATATTGAGCAACAATTTATATATGCATTTTCTGATCGACTAATTTTAGTTCTTTTTTGCGGTATTTTTTATTTTGCGAGATTTTACAACATTTTCGGTTGGAATTACGGCAGTCGATCGTATGCACAACTTAATTGTTCCTTATTCTTATTCCTGTCCTTTGTATGTATTCCTATTCCTTTTTTAATGCGATTCCCTTTGGCCGTAGCTGTTCTTGTTTCTGATGCTGTTCTTTTTGTCAGTTAGAGCCTTAAAAAGAATTTGTGCTTGTATATGTTTGTGAATATATGCAGATGGACGTATACGAATATACGATACATAAAACAGAATACAGTTGTACGTATGGTTGATACCTTATATTTGAAATACATACCTGTACATCTGTAGATGTATCTATATATGTGTGTATATATATATTGATTACAAGATGCATTGGTCGAACTTACCTCTTGTAAATATTGATTTTAATATATTTAAATTTAAATATAGCATACCAGTATAGATATTTTATTACTCGCACATTTTCTAAATATTATGCATACAACACATTGCAATTTTTGTAATATATATTATTATTAATTCCAATTTGCATGGATGCTATTTTATTTTATAATGCTATTGTAATTTTTGTTATGTGTCTCTTAGTGTATTGTAACAACATTTTTCAAGAGATCTTTATAAAGTTGTACTACATTTTTAGAATATATGTGTGCATTTGTGTGCATGTGTATGTGCTCACCCTAAAGTTTAATATTATTCATATTTTTTTAAACTCGTTTTATAAAAATTTCTAATTTTCTAAAATTTCAGATTATGTGTTTTAAATGAAGTCAATGGACCACAATAAACAGCATATGATGCTGAGCATGCATTTATAAGCAATGAATTTCATCAATTACTAGAATAACCTCAAACTTGTAAGTATTATTAAGATTGCTTTAATGTAAATATAATAAAGAAACTACAATTTTATCAATTTTTATATTAAGTTATATAGATTTCAATGTTTATTTGTGTTAACTTTGAATAAATTGTTCCAATATTTTAGTATTTATAAAACAGTACTCCAATTACAAAATGACCAAAAATTACTAACTATATTATACAGCATATCTTTTATACATCTTTTATTATGTAATAATAAATGAACAATAAGCTATATTAAAATTTGTTTCTAGAAGCAAGTATTTAAATCATATTTCAATTAACAGTTTTTATGTTTGATATTTTCTTTGTTATGTTTTTTATTAGTGTTTATGTATAAAATTCTTGTAGAATTATAAATTGGACATAAATAGTATTTACAATAAATAATTAATTGACTATAAATGTGCTTATTATTATGTGATAAAAAATATTTAAAAGTAATTATTTAAAAACCATTTGAGATTAACAATAATAAAGATAAAATATCAAAATTCTGTCATTATTTAATATACTTATAATTTTGTAAATTCTTTAAAATCATTCACAATGTTACTTATCATAAAAATAGAATTATTGTAATCACAGTAGTAAATAATTATCTTAGATTGCAGCTATTTATTGAATGATAGAAAATATAATACTTTTATGTAATTTTTTATTTGTAACATAATAAGCTATTTATAGGTATTATTACAATTGAATAAAGATTCACTCAATTATATCAAATATATATTTTTCTATAACCGTTTATGCTTTATAAAGTTTTTAGTGTTTCTGAATGCAACTGAAAAAATTTAATAAGATAAATTTGCAAAATTACCTATGATTTCCTACAGTTTCAGAATTTTATGCAAGACTATCTGCAGTGTCAGGATTTTGGAGGGCTTTGAAAGCTTTTTCTGCAGGAAAATTTGCAGTATTAGGGAAGGATAAAACATCCTATAGGATAATTCCAATAAAAAATCTACCAGAAAAAATTCAAAGGGGATATTTGACAGAATTTGCAAATTTTCTTGTAATGATTCTTTATATTAATATCCTTCCGAAAATTCCCTGCAGAACTTTTGTGGTTTCCCACTGCTCCAAGATTTCTTGCAAAAAGCTTGTGAAACTCTGCAGTATTCTGTGGCTATAGTAAGCCTTGTAGGAAATCCTGCAAAAGCAGGGAACTGCAGGGGATTCTACAGAGATTTTTTTTACTGGATAATAAGAATAAGAAAATTATTTAAAATTAAGTTAATAATTTCAAGAATACCTACTAGTTTCTGTTACTATCATTGTAAATTAATCGTAATATCTTTTAACTGTTTTTCTTTTGCATTGTTAGAATGAACATTACGAACAAATTGCAAACAAATTCAAAAATATTTATTAAAAAATGACCTGATATTATATGTCACCTACCACTAATTTTTTTACAGACAAGTTTGACTTAATTGTCATGATCTCTTTTGAAAAATTTAAGTGCTTTCATTGATTGGTTTGAACTTTAGGTTACTTTAACTTTATTTTGGAATCCTTAAAATTGACAAAGTATAATATTATATTTAGCAGAGTAAAGATTAGTTTTCTGAGATTTTTTCTGAAGCACAATAAAGCAATGAATTTGATGAAAAAAAAGCAGTATCATTTGAAAATACTCTGCTCGAAGTATATTCATGAGTTTTTATAAAAGAATTTGAGAATATTCAACAAAGTTATGTGCAATTATTATGCATCAAATAATAGGCTGCATACACTGTGAAAAATAGAAAAATAAAATCTCTAAGAATTTCTAAGAGAAATTACAAAAGTTTATTATAATAGACCAGCTTTAATTATAATGCTTTTAATTACAATTGAAAAATAATTTTTACTTTAATATGAAATACTATTCATCTCAAGTTAGTACAGTTTGTCCGTGCCACTATCACAGAATGTGTTCTATATACACTTCAACTTTCCGTTTATTCTTATTATTAGTAAAATTTAGTGCGCTTCGCAGACTCTTTACATTCTGCTTTTTCTGGTTGAATTATTTTTTAATTTTGGCGTTTTTTTAACGAAATAATATCAATAACAATCATAATAATATAATTTTTAAGTTGTGTATATTCGTGCAAAATTGAAAAATTCGCTTTCGCGAATCCTATCTAATATAAAAGCAGGCAAGCAATTACGTTATCTTGGATACCATCTTGGCGACCAATCAGAATCACGCATTAAGAGTGCTCCACCCCCCCCCCCCCCCCCCGACGAAAATAGATGACAGCCAATGAGAGCATTTGTATGTTTGTGGACGGATTTCCTCTCGAATTTTTACGAAATGATCTCAACTAGCTGTCGTCTATTTTCGCCAGGAGGTAGAGTACTCTTAAAAGCTTCATAACAAAGGCCATTACTTTTTTAAGTGAGGGCCGTCCGTTAGAAGAGGAGGCGCATGTCTTTTTCGAACGCGGCCGGGATTGTTTATCCGTATCTAAAAACAGCAAAAATGTTTTATTGAAAGATTTCCTTGCTCGGTCGTGCCTCAGGACTAGGATGAATAAGGGAAATAAAAAACACTTCAAAATTTTGAGCCAATAGAAGAGAAATGATCTTCTTTATTAGCTGCTGGGAAAGACTTTCGGTATGAAACCCCGTAGAGAAGAGTATAAAAGTGAAAGAAATTGGTGACACCAGTAATCAGCGCACGCAAGTGAAAGGCGCGAGCCAGATTTTTGGTCGAGCTCGAAACCAGAGGGCTCGCTGAGCTGCAAAGTAAAATCCGCCAACGAACGTGAGGAACGGTGCCAATGAAAATACACAAAGAAATCATAAAGGCACACTAAATCAATTATCCGAAACTTAAGGACGTTGTCGTAAAAATCACTTATCTTCGAATTTGTCTCAAATTAACACAAAATGTTCATTAAAGTATCAAGCGGTATTAAAAAAGTTAAAATTGTACTTGAAAGTTGCATCATTTAACATGGGAAGCATAGGACGAAGCTCGTGTTACAGAGCATTTTTTTGAACTGTAAGCGCAATTATCTTGTAATACTTTTAAAAAATTATATTAGAGTATTTGATGACATAAGAAACAAGATATACTTAAGTAGATATGGGGAAACAGTATTCGTTTTTTAATGGCAAGCGTTTAAAGTAAGCATCTTTTAGTCTACCGCAAGCGCCGGAGGAGGACGAAAACGGCGATTTGACAACGTCGCACGTATCAAATAGTGCGGCAGCATAACGGAGCATGTTTCTGTGCGCTATGCGTTAATAAATTTGTATATATGTATATTGCGAGAGAATGCGTGCATGCAAATGAAGTTTAAGTTGCGCACGACTGATCCGCGACACCGTCCTTAATATGTGCGTATGGTACGCATTTAGGCGAGCTACTGACTTAGCCCGCGTGACGAGCTAGGTAGCGCGATCCCCGCAACGATCCTCCCCACCAATTAACCCTTGACCGCAACGGCTCCCGCTTGCGCGTAACAAGCGTGGGCCGGAACAAGCTCCCCGGTTGAGAGCAGAACGAGCAAAATACAAGATGTATAGCGAGTTAGAATAGAATGTTACCACCCCTATGGTAAGCGACAAAGACGTATAACATTGACTTGAAGCAGCCATGTGAAGTCGTGATCGTGACGACTCGGTTGATGTTGTCGCTCCCCGGATGCACTACGATGACGACTCCTAGCTGCGACTTCGTGCAAGGTTGACTTCCTTCCATGAGTATAATGATTTCGTTTAAATGGATTTCACCCTTGCTATCAACCCATTTGTGCAGTCTCTAAAGCTCGTTTAAGGGGATGCCTAACTTAATTTTCGCGCTCTACTATACTGACGTTGCTCTATGTTCTTCGCTAACCTCTAAGGCAAATTTTATTTTTCATATAATTTTGAAACAACTTTTAATTTCAATTTCAAATGAAAAATAAGTCGGTATTTTCAACAGTAGGAATTGTAATTAGCAAAAAAAAGTCTACGCACATTCTATGAATTATAAATAATGTTTTGATGCAGTCAGAAATGCCATTAACAAAGTCGTTTCAAAATTATTTGAAAAATCAAATTTGCCTTAGAGATTAGCAAAGAACATAGAGAATCGTCGGTATAGTAGAGCGCGGAAATTAAGTTAGGCATCGCCTTAAATACTCTAAATGCCAACGCAGCCAGTAGTCCTGTCGTGCTTTGGAGATAAATCATCAAACAGAGAGTCAATTTTCTGAAACAGAGGTATAATCGTCTTCAGGAAGGGCAGTCAAAGGGCTACCAACTAATAGATGGTCGGGGATGAGACCGATCAGATCATTGGGATCTGTCAACAGAGTAATTAGAGACGCGAATTTAACATAGCCTTGATCTCGGTGGCTAAGGTATTAAGGGTCTCAAAAGTAAGCAATTGCCCACCCACCATTCATCGAAAATGGTGTTTGAAAGATTTGACGGCTGCATCCCACAAACCGCCGAAATGTGGTGATAAAGGTGGATTGAAATGCCATGCGATGTTCGTAATAGTGGCAAAGTGAGAGACGTTGTCCTGAAATCGCTCTGAAGAGAATAACGCATGCATTTCGCGTAACTGATTGTTTGTTCCGTCGAAATTGGTCCCGTTGTCGGAATAGACGTGAGAGGGGATCGCTCAACGATCGATGAAGCGTCGGAAAGCTCCTAAGAAACCCTCAGTTGTGAGATTGCTGATAATTTCAATATACACAGCCTTGGTAGCCGTGCAAACAAAAACGCAGCCATAGGCCTTCACGTGGGCACGATTTCGGAGTTTCTTCTTTATGAAGAGTGGACCAAAGAAGTCTACGCCCGTGTGGTTGAATATGGGCGACTAGTTCATGCGAAAAGCGGACAGACTAGCCATCTGACGATTGATGGTAGCGGGTTTGTGTTGAACGCATGTGCCTCAGAATATCGATCTAGCTGGATAAGGAGCAGCACACGGCGTTCTGCTTCAGAACGCACACTGGTAATAATGGTCATGCCTCAAGGGCCTATCAGGAACCGTCTGTAAGAGGCTAATCGGCCAGGCGGTTTCAGCCTTGCTAAGCCAAGTCGGGCCGTTGGGTCAAGATGAGTTGTTAATAACGTCAAGCGGAGCCTGTCCTCGAGTGGATTTCAATAGCTTGCTTGTATAGTTAAACAAGCAGCTGAGCGTCGCACAATTCAATTCGAGGGATTGTTATTTCCTTTAGAGACGTTTAGAGCAAATTAAATGTATGAGAGTGCAACCCAGATGCTCAGTTGATCGAACGTACAAGCAAGCGTCATAACATAATTTGCTGGCGTGACAAAAACCGTTGATTTCTATGCGAACATTATCGTCAATCAAGATTCTGCAAGGTAATCGTAATTCGTACAGTCGAACGAGCTGTTCGATGTAAAGTGACCAAGCGCGAGTGCAATTTCTGAGGTATGGATTAGTCCTAGTCTACCTTGCACTTCCAGCAGTCTTGTAGGATGATTATTGCAGCTAGAACTATCGATCCTAAAAGTTCTAACTGATTGAAATTCGTGCGTTTTCCTTTGAATCAAGAAATAGCAAGGAGCCAGTGCAAGGAACACTTGCAGAACTATCCCATTTGCAATCTTACATTGATTAAACCATAACCTTTCAAAGTCCTACAGGTACATAATTTTCATCGTAATAATTAAAAACACACAATTATTAATTGTCTCTTACTAACCAAAAAATAATCTTGTCAGCCTTATCAAGAAAGGTTCGTAATTTTTTTCACGATCAGGATCGACTTAACGAAAATGTTTATAGAACAAAAGTGATTAGAATTTATCAGAGAAGACGTGTGAATTTTTTCAGACTTTTTGGAGCGACTTTTGGATTTTTGGATATGGCAAATTTTTAAAAAATCAAAAAATTTTTTCAAAAATTCTGAAAAAATTCACAAGTATTCTTTGATTAATTCTAAGGTGAACGTTCATTGAAAATGGGATTTTTAATTTTTAATTCAATAATGACCGACTCTACAAAAAAAGTTATAGAACAAAAAGTGCTTAGAATTAATCAAAGAATACTTGTGAATTTTTTCAGAATTTTCGGAGCAATTTTTTGATTTTTCAAAAATTGGCCATATCCAAAAATCCAAAAGTCGCTCCGAAAAGTCTGAAAAAATTCACACGTCTTCTCTGATGAATTTTAACAACTTTTTGTTGTATACCATTTTTTTCGTTAAATCGATCCTGATCGAGAAAAAAAATCACGAACCTTTCTTGATAAGTTTGGTGGAAAAGGGGTTTTTCGGATGGCCGACATTTTTAATTTCGGTATTGCAACTGTTTTACAATAAAGTATACATACCATTGACCAAATATATACGTATTAGACTACGAGCGAACCCTCTTTCTATTTGAAAATTTGGGTTAAACGAATTTTTTTTCTCAAAAATTCACGTTTTTTTGCAAAAAATTGTTTATAACTTTCTATTGTTGAATTTTTCGACAAATCTAATACCAGATTCTAAAAGTACATAAAATTTTACGTTAAAAATGGAATCTCGAGAATTTCTTGAACCATTTTATGTTAGTGTTACACACCACTGAAAATATTGTCGAAAAATGGTCAAGTTGGGCGTTAAAGGGTTAAAGAGGAATTAATTCAATATTTTAATAATACAAATTATGAGTTCTTGAGGGGACCGAGCGGGACCTCCTAATTAAAAAGTACTATGAGTCCACCGTTGGAGACACGGTGGTACACTCATCACAGCTTTCTATATCTTGCGAGCGGACAGCAAATTTTGTGTCAACTCCGGCCTTCTTTGCCACTCAGATATTTATTGCGTAATCTAGCACTATTGAACTGGAGTGTAACGAGTCATTAATAAGATGATTTGAAGCACCTGTAGCAAGGCCTAATTTAAATGTTCCCGCGGCGCGAAGGAAAGAGAGCGCAGGCGCGAACTCTCTTCCTAGATGCGCGACGGAGCGCGCGCGCGAGTCTACGAACGGGCGGGCGCGCTAGCGGAATAAAGTGTAGCGATTGGTCCCGGCGGCGCGGGAACGGCCGCGGCCGATCGGCGCGCTGATCGCGACGAGCACTGTTGTTTGAGCGAGCACGTGAGAAGGAGTTTGGAGAAAATCGAGACGACAGCCGACGAGGAAGAGCATCAGCCGTTCGACGAGCACGGTAGAGGGGTTCGAGGGATTACAATCTCTTACCACTCCCGGATCTTCATGGAGGCTAGCAGACTGTAGGAGTAGGAACATCGTTGCGTCGAGCAGGAGCTCTGCAACAATTTCCATCTCGAGGAAGCAGCCACGGACGGACTAGGAAGAAAAGGTAAAGTAGGTAATATAGTAAAGAAGGGAGTTAGTGCACGGAATACTAAGAAAGAAGGCGAGTAGTTGGCGAGTCGGTCCTCCAGGTAGGCTGGCATTTTACACGTTGCCACCAGGAGTTGACTCGGTAAATATGTGTGAGATAGCGACAGCAAAAGATTAGAGAAGGGGGCGAACAACAAGGATTTAGGCAGGACGGCCGGCGCATTCACCGGCCGCCGCTAAAATTCTTGCGCGTTCGCAGAATAAATATTGCAGCGGTTGATGTGTTGGTGGGGAGATTAGTGCCGTGGCGAGCTCGGCGGTGTAGTGTAGTGGCGGATTGAAAAAAAAAATTTTAATTTGTAAATAGCTGTTCGCGTCATTTCTGGGTGGCGCGCTTTTCCCAAGCCGGACTTTGTGTCCCGGGGACTTACTCCCTGCGGATGAGTCTCGAGGTGACCGTCGCGGCATAAATTTGAACAAAGATTTTTTTTTTAGATTTGTTGTTTTTGTGTGCGTGGCTCCGAGAACCAGGCTGGGACTTTTCGAGAGTCCCCCAGGTGGCCACGTCATAAATGGCGCCCAACGTGGGGCCCGTGGGAAAGCTTAAATTTGTTTAAATAAATAAATTTATAGTTAATAAATAATAAAATTTTATTTTTTTTTTAAAAAGAAATAATAAAACAAACTTTCTCTTTGTGAAAGAAATAAAAATTTTTTATCGAATCTCGAGGAAACGCCCGAATTCGGCGCGCTCAATTTTGGGAAATTGAGAAGGTGCGAAGCGGAGCCGGCAAAACAAAGCGTTCGGCGGACCGGCGGGAGAGAGCGGTGGTGGGGATAAAATAGAATTTCAAACCGCGCACTCGGCGCGTACCATCGCGGAAGGATCTGTTTTCGGTCGAAAGCAATTTTTAAAAAAAAAAATTAATGCTCGAAAGGTCTTTTCGCGGAATAACCTCGAACGAATTTTTTTTGTTGACGCTTTTCCGCGAGCTTGAAAATAAAAGTAGTGTTGAATGTTGAGAAGGGGGTAAGGAGGGAAATTAGTAGAAGAGTACGTGAGATAGTGGTGTGAGCAAGGAGGGGGGGAGGGTATGAGAAAAAGATTAAATTTACATTTAAATTAGTAAAGAAGAATTGAGTTAAATTAAGAGACGCGTTATAACAATTTTCTTTTATAATTAAATAAATTTTGGCAAATGTTAGAATTTAATTTAATTTAAATTTAAAGAAATTTGAGTGAATTTTTAAGACGAATTAAATTGAATTAAAAAGCGCGTTGTAAAAATTTCTTTTATAATTAGTTAATTTTTGGCAAACGTTAGAATTTAATTTAGATTAAAATTAAAGAAATTTGAATGAATCTTAAGACAAATTAGATTAAATTAAGAGGCGCATTTTGAGAATTTCTTTTGACACTTAATTAAATTTTAACGAATGTTGGAATTTAGTTTAAATTTAATTTAAAGAAATTTGATTAAATTTAAAGACGATTAAAAATTAAAAGGCGCGTTTTAAAAATTTCTTTAAGAAGTGCTTAAATTTTAGCAAATATTGAAAAGCGAAATGGCGGAACACGACGAGGCAATGGCGCGGTTATTGGGTTCGCGAGAGAGGAGAGGATTGAAGCGTCAAGTTGCGGTGTGCGAGTTGGACCAAGTAAGAGTCGATCTGCGCGCACGCGAATTAAATGACGCTGGTGATCCACCAATCTTAAGAGATCGACTGCTCAGGGCTCTTTTCAGGGAGTTGGAATCTGAAAATGAGGAGATCCCCTAGTATGCGTGGGACACCTGTATGCAGCCGGAGGCTCGCTCAGTGGCGCCGGTGAACGTAGAAAAGGTTAAGAGAAAAAGGGGGCGGCCGCCAAAAATACCGAGGATAGTGGAGACGGTGGAACAATAGAGGGAGTTAGAAGTAGACATTAGAGAAAGCATGGGGGAAACAAACGCAGAGGCAGGGATGCAGCCCCCGCCTTAAGGGCAGAGCGGCTCCCCCAGGCTCCAGTTAAGGTTGGAGCCGATAAGAACGCAAGAAACAGTGGCGACACTAAGCACGGTAACCACCACGACGAGTACGGTAACAACGACTGCGGTGGCATGGGCAAAGCCTGGAAACACGCCGCCTGTGTTAATACAAAGTCAACCGGAGGTTACCGGGCGGCCGCAGTTTACCTTAAGTGCAAGGATAGCCGCGTACTTGAGTAATGCTCACCAATTCGAGTACTACTCCGCAAGAGTGGTAAGGGGGGCTAGAAAGGAGATAGTGACGCTAACGATGGAGGCCCTAATTCGGGAACAGACGCCAGTATCACACGTAGCGTCATCCTTAGAGGAACTTGATGCCGTCACCCCGATAATGAGAGAAGAGAACGCAGACACCGAATCGGAGGGAGTGGATGATTGGTACACTCCGAGAATGGGAGGCCAAACCCTCCCTCGCTTCGAAACAGATAAACAAGGGGAAGAATTTTCGAGTTCGAGTGGAGACGAAATAAGAGAGAATGAATACCAGAGAGCAGGGGAAATATTGCGACAAAGAAGGGAAGAGTGGCGCCGACAGGAGGTGGAAAGTAGAAGATTAAGAGATCAAAGGCGAAGAGAGATGGCAAAGGATAAAGAGGACAAAATGAGAAGGAATTTAAGAGAAATGCAAGAAGAAGCAAAAAGGTTTAGTGCTGAAACGGCTAAAATGCGACTCAGGATGCCAGAGTTAGAATTTCAAGCAGATGCGCTGATAAACAGACCTATTAGTGACCAAGAAGAAGTAGCCGAAGGGCCTATGGGGTGTCCGAGAAGAGAAAAGGGAAATAATAAGAATGGCAATGAGGCTGAGAGGGGAAACCAAATGGTACGACCGATTAGACGAAGAGGAAGCGCGGAGGGAAAGAGTAATTGTGGCGAGGTTAGCGGGAATAGTAGTAGGTATGGCAGTAGAAATGTGGCGACCCGTTCTGACGCCTACAAGCGCGACAATTTAAAGGCGCAAGCCGTTAAATTGATCAAGGGATGGGGGCTAAAATTTAGTGGCGAGGATAAGGGAGAAGACCCAGAAGAATTTATAGAACAATTGAATGACTGCCGTGATGGATCCGGAGTGCCGGACATCCATATAGGGAAGGCACTCCCCAGCATATTACAAAAACGAGCGTCTCGGTGGTTTCAAACTGTGCGCTTGCAGTTAAATTCGTGGGAGGACTTCATCAAGGAATTTACACGGCAGTCCATTCAGGAGTACGATGAGGAAGATTTGGAGGACGATTTGAGACGCCGTACGCAAGCCAAGGGAGAGAAAGTATCGGCCTATCTGTCCTGCTTCCGGTATATTTTGACGCGGTTTGCAAAGCCGCCGTCAGAACGTAGGCAGGTTAAGTGGGCTTTCGAAGGCTTGTTGCCGGAGTACAGGCGGGCCATTAAGAATAAAGCTATAGTAAATTTGGCGGATATAGAACACTATAGCCGAAGCTGGGAGAAGTTGAAGGAAATAGATGAAAAATATGCCTCTCCACCGCCTCCAGAGAAAATGCGTGTCCCGGGGGCTGCTTGGAAAAAGCCGGCGGCCACGGTGACTAAAGCAATGGCGGCTGGTGTAAAGGGAGCAAAAGATAAACCCAAAGAAGTAAGTAGCAGTGGCGAGAAAGAGGAGTCTAATACGACGAATAAGAGTAAAAGAAAAAGAGGAAATAGAAACAAGAAGGCAAAGGGGGTTGCGGGAGAAGAACAAACGAGCGAGGCAGCGGCGTTGCGGCCTCAAGGGCAGCAAAAAGCGCCGCAAACGAAGCCTCCATATGTTAGAGAAGCGCAGCAACAGCAGCAGACCGGATGGGCGAAAGCTCAAGGGTCAAGCCAAGAAGGGGGAAATAATAGAATGGAAAATCGGCAAGGAAATGCAGGAGAGTCGAATAGAAGTAATAGTAGCGAACAGAGCAGAGGAGGAAAGGATAACGGACCTGGAAGCGCATTTCAAAGACAGAATACGTGGAATGCGACTAGGGGCCGAGACCAGGAAGGGATAGCCCCTGCGCAAGGTATGGGGCCTCCTCAAAACGCGGCCGTTCCAACTATGGGATTTGTGGGCCCATGTTACATATGCCATGCCGTCAGGCATAGGGCCTCTGAGTGCCCAGAAGTGGTATGTTATGCCTGCGGGAAAAGGGACACCGGATAAGGGACTGTCCAAACAAGGCAAGGCAAGCCCCTTCTACAAGCGGTGTGAAATACCAAGGGTGTGGAGCAAATGGCGTGACAGTGTTGTCATGTTTAAATTGCGCCCCCTTATTGCGAGCGGGAAATGACCAGTCCGGAAGGCAGAACGCGTAGAATGTGCTCCCCGGATAATGGATAAAAAAGAAAGGATAGAGGAGAAAGGTGCGGCCCTGTCCGACTCGGGTGGAAGAGAGCGGAAGGAGCCCTTAGAAGTGAATTTAAGATTAATAGTGGAGACGAGAAGAAAGAGAAAGTGGAGAAGTAGAAGAACGTGGCGTGGAACGAAGAAGGGAGTAGAATCGAGGTGTAAATCATTGCGTCGACGGCGATTCAAAAGGAGGGCGATGAGACGCAAATTAGTAAGATTATGGGAAAATAGACACACAAAGAGCAAGTACAGAAGAAATACAACTTGTAAGGGGTCGATCAAACCAGGTAGAATCGATAGTGGCGTTGATGGGGATGAAGGCAATAGAAATGAAGATTTGTGGAAGGAGCTTTCGCCGAAAATCGCTATTTCCTTAAAATACGAATTGAAGGCGAAAGTTATAAGGCATTGTTCGATTTAGGAGCAATGTTATCTCTAGCGGGTCCGAAAATAGCCGAAAAATTCCAACACCGTCTAAAAAGAACAAAATTTTGCAATGAAAAGTGTGCTGGGCGGAGTTGAGAACGCAGTCGGAATTTTGGATCTGGCTATAGATATTGATGGCGAAGCGGGAATTTTGCCCTTAAAGGTCGTTAGAGGTTTAGCTCACGATTGTTTATTAGGAATTGATTTCTGTCGCCAATTTCAAATAGATGTGCAAATGGCGGAAGGATTATGGCGCACGAAAAAGGGACAGTGGCGAGAATTTGTTGGAGGTGAGAAAGATGGAAAGGGTGCGGAGGTTAACGCCGAATGTGCGGGCCTATCTGCACTCGACGAAGACCAAGAATTGAGAATGAAGCAATTAGTGGCGCGACTGCGTGAGCAACAGGCAAAGAGTCCGGACGTGACGACATTGATTGAACGTCATATCGATGTTCAAGGGGCGCCGGCAGTACGTCAAAGATATCGAAGAATGTCGCCGTAGATGTTAGAAGTAGCAAGAGAAGAAGTGGAAAAATTAAAGGCTAGTGGCGTTATTGAAAGGTCGGCTAGTGATTGGTGCAGCGCACCAGTTATCGTTAAAAAGCCGGACGGGACGTGGCGTTTTCGTATTGATTATAGAGACCTGAATAAGGTCTCGAAGCATGACGCCTACCCGCCTAAGAATCAAGACGCTATTAAAGATAAAATCCGTAAAGCGCGATTTTTAACCAAGTTTGATCTGACAAAGGCATACTACCAGATTGATCTGACAAAGGCATGCTGCCTTGGGACTATGGCATTTCGTAAGAATGCCTTTCGGCCTCATGAATGTGGGGAAAACGCTTCAAAGGTTAATGGACGCCTTGTTCGGTCCCGAGCTGGAGCCTAACGTGTTTGATTATTTAGACGACGTGATAATTGCGACGGAGGATTTTGAAGAGCATCTGAAGTTAGTAGAGTTAGTGGTGTCAAAGCTAGCGGACGCGGGGTTAACCATAAATATCGACAAATGCGAATTTTGCGTCCCCCCAACTTCGTTATCTAGGATTTTTGGTCGACAGCGAAGGGTTAAGACCCGACCCGGAAAAAGTGGCGCCAGTGGTGGAGTATCCGCCCCCGCAAACAGTAAAGGAGTTGCGTCGGTTCCTAGGAATGGTTGGTTGCTACGCTCGGTTTGTTTAGAGCGACGCTGATTATAAGGATCCATTCGTTCGCTTATTGCAGAAAAATAGAACGTGAGAATGGGGAGAGGAGCAGCAGGAAGCGTTTGAGAAACTAAAGAAAGCGCTAACTCGCGCACCTGCGCTTGCTCGCCCGGATTTCAGCAAACCATTCACTATACAATGCGATGCGAGCGATTACGCTATAGGGACAGTGCTCTCGCAAGACTTAGAAGACGGAGAGCACCCAATTGTATACGCAAGCCGCGTTCTTTCACCGGCAGAAAGAAATTACTCTACAACGGAGAAAGAATGCTTGGCGGTGTTATGTGCCTTAATGAAATTTCGGCCATACGATGAGGGCTGTAGATATACAGAATGTCTGAAAAGTCCCGAAACGGCACGATAACTTCTTAATTAATAATGATAGGAAAAAACTAAAATGCACGGTTATTAGGATTTTTCCCAGCTATCTGATGGTAACCTTGAATTTGACCTTGATCACAAACTTCGAGGTCATTTAAAGGTAATTTAAACCTGGGTTTGACCTTCATCATGACAATCCAAGATTAAAATTTAAAAACGGTCAAGACCATATTTGAACGTAAAATTTTCCGCTCTTTTCATTTCCGGGGTCAAAAATAGGTGGTCCCATTTAAAAAAATCGACTTGACCTTCAAATGACCTCGAAGTTTGTGATCAAGGTCAAATTCAAGGTTACCATCAGATAGCTGGGAAAAATCCTAATAACCGTGCATCTTAGTTTTTTCCTATCATTATTAATTAAGAAGTTATCGTGCCGTTCCGTGACTTTTCAGACACTCTGTATAGACGCGTTATCACGACTAAAATGTGTTAGTGACGAGATAGCGGCTTTTGAGGGAATAAACGACGAGAAGTACCTCAAGCTGCGAGATGAAGTAGTAAAAACCCTGTCGAAGTATCGAGATTGGCGAGTGGAGAATGGCAACCTATATCGCATGAGACCCAGTGGCAAATAGGGAGGAAGGATGAAAATTAGTGGTACCGTTAGAAAGAAGGGAAGAGGTACTAAACGAAGCCCATTGTGCGCCGTCGTTCGGTCATTTAGGAGTTGAAAAGTCATACGACCGGATCGCGAGGGAATACTAATAAAAAGGAATTTATTATATCGTAGTTTCGTACGTCAAACAATGTCCAGTCTGCCAGCAGTATCAAATCCCCCAGCCAGGCGCACAGCGACTGATGGGAAGTAGAATAGTGGAAAGATCGTGGGTAGTAGTGGCAGCCGACGTAATGGAATTTCCGCTTAGTAAAAGCCAGAATAAGTATCTGTTGGTAGTGCAAGACCTTTTCACTAGATGGATTGAAATAAAACCATTACGTAAGGCAGATGGAAAATCAGTGGTGAGAGCATTAGAGGAGTTAGTAATATTTAGATGGGAGACGCCAGAGTATCTGATAAGGGATAATGGAAAGGAGTTTGATAATCAGCTCCTAAAGAAGTTATTGGAAGACTATGGCATCAAACACGAAACTACGCCGCCCTATTGACCGCAAGCTGATCCAGTGGAGCGTAGTAATCGTACATTGAAAACCATGATAGCGACGTTTGTAAAGGCGGATCATAGAGATTGGGACAAATACGTACAGGAATTCAGGCATGCCGTTAATGCGGCTGTACAGAGTTAAACGCGTGTGTCCCCGGCCTTTTTGAATGTTGGGCGGAATCCATGTCCAGTGAAAAGTTTAAGGCGGCAAGTAGAAAATTGGAAAAGTATAGAGCGAACCGCACCAGAGGCATGGATGGATCGCTTGAGAAGATTAGATGCGGTGCGAGACTTAGTGGCGAAAAACATTGATGAAGCGAGAGAAAGACAAAAGAGGGCGTACGATAAAGGAAGAAAGGACGAGAGATTTAATGTAGGTGATATGGTAATGCGAAAGACTCATGTGTTATCGAGCGCGGCTAACCGATTTTCGGCCAAGCTAGCTCCTAAATACGAAGGGCGGTTTGAGATAAAGGAAGTGTTGTCTCCGGTCACATATATCTTGGAGCGGAACGAGCATACTGGCCGAAAATTGGCGAAAGCGCACGTATCTCATTTAAAGAAATACATCGCGCCTAGAGGAAACGCAAGTGTTGGATAAGGATGAATAAATCTTAAATTTTTGTTGTTGTTACAGGAGTTATGGATGGCGATAGTGAGGAGAGGATGGGAGATGGCTTGCCCCCGCGCTCACCCTCGGATAGCCAAGAGGCCTCTGAGGAAAGTGCGGCTTCGGCGCAAGCGGCTCCACCAGCGCCCTTAGAGGAAACACACTTACTCGGAGCACCGATGGCGACAAGTGGCGACGTGGCGACTGCCGACGAAGACGACCTCCTATTGGATGTCTCCATGTCAACGTTCGATGGGGAAGGTGGCCGGCAAAGTTGGGCCGAGATCGTTGACGAGGTCGATAGAAGACGCGAGAACAAGAAAAAAGAGATAGAAAGAGCGAAGCGAATGGCGACAGAAACGGCGATGGTGGCGGAGGTTGCAGAGGGAACGGCGGCGCTAGCGATCGAGGAACCAAGATCACCTTTAAGGGAGTCGGTCCCTCTGGCGGCGGCAAACCCGGCGATACGAAGGTGGCTAACCAGTCTGCCAGAGCCAAATAGCTTTGGCCTTGAGAAGTTTCTCGAGGCAACCGTTTCGGGCGAGCGGGAGTATTGGGAGAGGGTTGAACGGCTCGCAGCAGATTCATATGCAGTTGATGCTCGGGCGACCCTCCCCGCTCCAGCTCATCCGGAACCAGTGGTGCCGCGAGAAACGGCAGATGAATGGCTACTACAAGTAACGAATGAGCCGGCTGAGGTGGAGCTGCATGCCTACCTCGGCGAAGAAGGAACGACCGCAATAAATAACGAAGAGCCGGCGTCCGCGCCCATCCAGGAGGAGGAATCGTCGCGACCATCGGCGGAAGGGGCTGAGCCGGAGCCAGTGCATGGGGAGCCGCAGCTCCCCGAAGATGTGCTTCGGAATCTCTCTCCACCCATCGTGGATCTGGTGGACGAATGGGAGGAATGGGGGGGCGACTTGCCCAAGGAGGCTCCAGCGCCTGCGGCTCCGGCCGGCAGAAGAAGAAGGCGACGTCGGAGGAACAACCCAAATCGCCAGCTTACGCTAGACGGCTATGTGTCGACGATTGATACTCCTCCGGCGTCGCGTGCTCCTTCTCCATTGCCAGGGCCCGTTCATCTACCCCGAGACCGAAGGCGATGGGAGGAGGAATGCCGGGCAAGGGCGGCCGAGGAAGGCGTGATATTGCCCGAACCGGTCGATCTGCTGGCGATCGCGTTAGAAGAGGAAAGGAAGAGGAGAGAGGAGGAGTGTGTGAATGCGTAAAGTGGTGAGAGAATATGAAGGAGCTGTTGGAGAAGAGGAGAGGATTGAAGAGACGGAGGAGTCGGCCCAGGCGCTACTTCGAAATGCTCAGCCGGAGGAAGAAATGCCGATGAGCATAGACGGAGAGTCAGTGCAGGAGGGACCTCAGGGTGAAGGCGGACGAAGCCGTCGACTGGGACCTCGGAAAAATTAAGCAGTCTCTAGCGAATGGGAGGTGGCAAGTGGATCGACGACGTTAGGGATAAGAGAGAGACAAGAAGAGAGTGGCGACAGAAAGGGAGAAGGAAGAGAGCCGTGGCGACTGAGGGCCAAACTGCAGGGAGTGATGTTTGGTGAATTACGGGCCATCCCTACAGATCCCCGTGTCGACCTGCCGGCGCACGCGTGCTATAACTGCTGGCAACAGGGTCACGCGTCAAAGAGATGCGAAAGGCCTAAGCGTCGCACCTATTGCGCGAATTGTGGTAGGCACGGGGAGGACTTGAAGTCGTGCCCAAGATGCAGCGAGGCACATTTAGAATTCCTAAGAAGGAACTTCGAACATGAAAAGGTATGGGAAGAACGGCTAGATCGACAGAATGAAGAAGAATTGGCGGATGAGATGAGAGAGGCTGAGGAGAGAAGAAAGGCGGCAGATGCAAAAAGACGGGAGGAAGAGATGGCCAGGCGAGCACAAATAGCACGGGAGAGGCAGATTCTGCAAAGTAGACTCATACAAGAGGCAATAAGAGCGACAGAGGAAGTCTTGCGGGAGGCAAAGCGGAAGAGGCCAACCGCGGGTGAGGACAGGCCTGAAGTAAAAAGCGAAGAGGGCCGATCCTCAGGACCCGCCAACAAGGGCCGATCCTCCGATCCTTCGGACAAGAGCCAGTCATCAGGCCCTGCCGATGAGGACCGATCCTCCAGTCCCGCCAAGAAGGGCTATTCCCCTGGCTATGCGAGAAAGAGCCAAAGTCTGGCCCGAACTGAGGAGAATGCGATCGATTGAACAAGAAGTGCCCTGTCCTATTAGAAGCGTGGTAAATGAGGACCCAAGAGTGGTCCGAAACGTTTACAAGGCAATGGAGACTATGCCGTTTTCCGCCAGCCAATTTCCACCTCGAGGAAGCGGCCACGGACGGACTAGGAAGAAAAGGTAAAGTAGGTAATGTAGTAAAGAAGGGAGTTAGTGCGCGGAATACTAAGAAAGAAGGCGAGTAGTTGGCGCGTCGGTCCTCCAGGTCGGTTGGCATTTATACGTCGCCACTAGGAGTCGACCTAGGCCAGAAAGAGGTGGGAGATTTTTGTGAGTCCTCCAGGTAGGCTGGCATTTTACACGTTGCCACCAGGAGTTGACTCGGTAAATGTGTGTAAGATAGCGACAGCGAAAGATTAGAGAAGGGGGGGGGGGTGAACAACAAGGATTTAGGCAGCACGGCCGGCGCATTCACCAGCCGCTGCAAAAATTCTTGCGCGTTCGCGGAATAAATAGTGCAACGGTTTATGTGTTGGTGAGGAGATTAGTGCAGTGGCGAGCTCGGCGGTGTATAGTAGTGGCGGATAGAAAACAAAAATTTAAATTTGTAAATAGCTGTTCGCGTCATTTCTCGGTGGTGCGCTTTTCCCAAGCCGGACTTCGTGTCCCGGGGACTTACTCCCTGCGGCATAAATTTGGACAAAGATTTTTTTTTCAGATTTGTTGTTTTTGCGTGCGTGGCTCCGAGAACCAGGCTGGGACTTTTCGAGAGTCCTCCAGGTGGCCACGTCATACACCCGAGTGCAATAAAATAATTTTGAAGTAATTTTGAAACGGCTTTCTTAATATCATTTCTGACGGCATCAAAACATTATTTTTAATTCGTAGAATGTGCGACTTCTTCTAGACTCCTTTTTTGGTTTATTTTAATTCCTATTGCTGAAAATACTGACTTATCTTTCAATTGGAATTAAAATCAGCCAAAAAAGTTTATGTACATTCTACGAGTTGTAAATAATGTTTTGATTCAATCAGAAATGCCATTTAAAAAGTCATTTCAAAATTATTTGAAAAATAAAATTTGCCTTAGATGCTAGCAGAGAATATAGAGAATTGTCGGTATAATAGAGCACGGAAATTAAAATGGGCATCCCCTTAAGCTTAAAATCTCCCGTCCTAAAAGCAAAACTATTAGAGTGTTTAGAATCATGTTTTTCATCTGCTATCTGAACTGTTTTTTTTTTATCGCCGGAATATTGTTTCTTTTTGTAGAGAATACAATCTTTTATAAAGCGAATATTTGGCGAAGATGCCCAAGCTGGCGAACACGTGTTTGATCGACTCGGAAATTATTTGAGCTGCGCAAGAGAGAAAGCGAGTGCGGCACGATGTCTTCAAGAGTGAGAGAGAGCATGAATCGGTACACGATCCGTTCTCGGTTCTTCCCGATGCTGCGCCTCCGCTCAAAACTTTGCTCTGTTGCGCGACTCCGTAGATGGAAGAAGGCAGCGTAATCGATTATTTGTGTTGACACGCGATCGTGCGCATCGATCGATCTATGATTTATCTCTATTAGAGAAAGAGAGATGAAATTAGTCCGTGATGAATGAGACACAGTAGACGCGATGCGATTAACGAATTTCGAGAGAGTCTAGTAGAAACCGTCAGGCTGAAACTATTAGATTAGAGTAGTGTAGAAATTGTGGATAGGGACGCACAGATAGGGTGCTTTTCGTTTCGTTTGAGTAATCGGGATGTGAAGTTTTAGTAAATTAGGTGTTAGTATTGAGAGTGGACTCGCGAAGACGCTGTCATTGCGCGCGCATTCTTTTTATTTCGAGAGTTTTCTCTTTAAATAGAGCCGCTGGGGTTTTTAGTAATCGAGTAGGATTTTTATGTGGTGTAGAAGTAAAGCCCGTACTGTCAGTAATTATAGTAGGAAACTTAAAAATACTACATTACAAAAAAGATTAAAGTAGAGTGACGTAATAGACACTTCAGAGGACAGTATACAGGGTGATTCATTTCAATTGCCCCAGGCAAATATCTCGAAAAGTACGGGAGATGGAAAAAAAAGTTAAATGTAAAAGTTGTAGGGTTCAGAGGGGAAAATTGGTATTTAAAGTTTTTCTCAACCTTGCTTTTTTCAAGATATTGGCCTACGAATTGTGTAGACCGCTTGATTTGACCTTGATGCGACTGCAGAGGTCAACTGGATCTCATGACATAACATCATGTTTGAATGTAAAATTTTCCGCTCTTTTAATTTCCGAGGTCAAAAGTTGGTGTTCCTATTTAAAAAAACGACTTTGAAATGACCTTGAAAATTGACCCCAAGGTCATGATCAAGGTCACCATTGGATTTCCCCCTCTGAACCCTTCAACTTTTACATTTAACGTTTTTTTCCATCTCCCGTACTTTTCGAGATATTTGCCTGGGGCAATTAAAATGAATCACCCTGTATAATCAAAGAATGGAAAGGTGTAAAAATGAAAGGTGGAACACTACAGGGAAATTACGTTAATGGATATTGGTTGCAAAAACATGCGGAATTGCTAAGAAAGAAACCTGAAAAAGAATAAACGGGAAGAAAGTTTAATTAGAACGAAATTTCGTTTTAGAAAAGGGTCGAGAATGATAAAGGCAATTAATAAAAGAGATGTAAATGAAGACAAAATAATAAAGGAAAAGAGGAAACTGATAGTATGTTTTACGGGTATAAAGGCAATGATTGATAAAGTAAAATGCAAAGAAATTTTTTTCTCTTTCTCCTTTATTGAAATTAAGCCACCAGTAATACCGCCAAGCCACATGCTCACCGCAGCGTAGCCACGTTCAAAATACTTTCAAAATCTTAAATTCTTTTGCTGAACTAGTAATTTAATTACACTGAATTTGGTTAATTCCAAATTGATCCTTGAATGGAAACCTGCCTTTATTTCTTTGAACGTAAGATATCGGATGATTTTTTGTTTTAATTTGTAAATAAATTATACAATTTTTTAACTGACTATTGTTTTGAAAAAATGTATACATCTCATTTACAATGAGAAAGAGAGAGAGAGAGAGAAAATTTATTCGCCTTCAATATAGGCAAAAAAAAGAATATAGAAATACATAATAGATACAATAGAATATTATTCTATAAAATACAATATATTATGCTAATGTTATCACAGTTGTGACGTTGCAAATGCTCAGACACGCGTTCTGAGTCCCCTAAGCCGCGTCGACAAAGGCTCCGTACTCTGGCTTATATTTTTATGCGGGAACGTACTACGCGCTCCCAGGGCGCCAGGCACGAAAGTTGCTAGCCAGAGTACAATTTCGCTCACTTTTGGATCACCACGCTCGGCTAGCGGCGGGGTCTGGGTTGCATGCCCGAAGGATGCCCGTTAGACAAAGGATGGCGGGGAAAACCACCCTAACGAGGAAAATCACGTAGAAACACACTGATATGAAATAAAGACACAATCGTCAAAATAAATAGCTATTCGCGATTCCCGCATTAAAAGCGTGGGCAGCGGGCGCGGGTACTACGTACGCCCCTGCACTCTCGTGTCGTCACTATTTGGCGTTCGGATAAGCTCGGCTGGGCTCGCGTCGGGTCCTCGTTTGCGCGCCTTCGCGCCTTCCTCCCGCGTGTTCGTACGCCTTTTCGTCCGTCTCTCTCTCTCTCTTATTTTGGCCTTAGAATGAGAGAGAGAGAGAGAGAGGTTTGAGCTTGCTCGCCAGCGACAGGGAAAAGAAAGGCTGCGAAGATCGCGTGGAAACGGGCCCGCGCCCCCTGCTGGCGATCCCGAGCCGAGGACGCGGTGTCGAGATTGTCTCCACCGCGTCGCTCGAAAGTAATCACTAATTCAATGTTTTTTCCGACCACTTATCATGTTTAGAAAGACGATTCTTGTCGAAGGTGTAACTAGGTCTTGAAATGTTCTGTTTCATCCCGAATTTTTTTATTTTTTTGTCATAAGGCGAACTTCTCTGTACACAGTGTTCGTCAACCTGAGGGTGTTTCAGAGCACTTGGCCATAGGACTATTTTTTCTACCTTGAATGATTATGGACAGGTTTTGCTGTAAACACAATCCCGTGATCCTGAGAGTGTTCTTTGACACTTGGACATAGTCTACAGGAACATTCACCGATTTTTTATGTGCTGACTAAATGATTATTTCATTTTTCTCTTCATAAGAGTAGTTATAAATATATACATAACTAGAAAACGACCACTTGCACACTTACATATTTCTTTGAAATTGCAAAATATTTATTGATTAAAATTCTTTTAATATTTACATTTAATTTATTCTTTTTTTTTCAGGCTCGTGCTATATGATTGATTATCACATTTAAAATGGAACGTTGCAGTGATGTCATGGTTTATAAGGTAACCCACTGTAGGAAGATAATATTATTCTTACTTATATCAATGTTCAATACTGCATTAAGTAAAGATGAAGCAGCAGATGCAATAAATAGTATTGATTCATATTCAACGTCGTCTATGTCATTCACTTCATCGGCAGCTGGTGTTATAACGGGTGCTGCTTCTGAGATTACGGCTGAAAATACCAATATTAATCATTCTATTAATCGTCTTGATTCTTCTAATGGTTCGAATGGTCGTTGCGAAGAAAATTACTATTCCAATGTGCCGTGGAATAGGATACAACTTTACAGCTATGCCTAATGAATTAAATCATGATACTCAAGAAGAAGCAGGATTAGAAGTTCACCAATTTTGGCCTCTTGTTGAAATAAAATGTTCTTCAGATTTGAAATTCTT
This sequence comes from Sycophila sp. Sp_5, assembly GCA_018906775.1. Classification (NCBI taxonomy): domain Eukaryota; kingdom Metazoa; phylum Arthropoda; class Insecta; order Hymenoptera; family Eurytomidae; genus Sycophila; species Sycophila sp. Sp_5. The sequence continues at coordinate 70,526 of JACCID010000184.1, read as the reverse complement.
TTTATGCTCTATGTACACACCTATTTGTTTACCAGAATACACTAAACCACTTCCCGCTTGCCGAAGTGTCTGTGAACGAGCACGAATGGGTTGTGCTCCGTTGATGCAACAGTACGGATTTTCTTGGCCTGAACGCATGGCTTGTGAAAGGCTACCTGTTCATGGAGATCCAGAAAATTTATGCATGGAACAAGATAATCGAACTTTATTATCAACTGAAGTACTGACTTACAGTTTACCACCTGTATCTTTACCAAGACCAACCAAGTCTTCTAAAAGTTCTCATCCATCTAAGTGTAAACCTGGTAAAAATCAAAAAAATTGCCAATATTCAGGTGAAGGAAAGTGTACCTGTAAATGCAGACCGCCGTTAATTTCATTAGCATCAACGTCGACGGCTGTTCAAGAAATAGATAAATCAAAGCATATAAATTCATTGGGAATCCAACATGCAACGGGATTTGTTATAACACAAACTTTAGAAATAATTAATATTACAGATTGTGCATTGCCTTGCCATGGAGCCTTTCTCACAAATGAAGAAAAAAATTTTGCAACAATATGGTTAACATTATGGAGCGGATTATGTGCAGCTAGCACACTAGCTACCGTTATTACGTTCCTTATTGATACTCAACGATTTAAATATCCTGAAAGACCAATAGTTTTCCTTTCGGCATGTTATTTACTAGTTTCTATAGGTTACTTATCTAGAAGTATTATAGGACACGAAGAAAATAGCATGTGATGGAAGTATGTTAAGATATGGAACTCAAGGTCCTGGCATATGCATAACAGTATTTTTATTAATCTATTTTTTTGGAATGGCTTCGTCAGTTTGGTGGGTCATATTAGCATTCACGTGGTTTCTAGCGGCAGGTTTAAAATGGGGAAACGAAGCTATTGCTTCTTATTCGCAATATTTTCATTTAGCAGCTTGGATGGCTCCGACGGCCCAAACTGTTTGGGCACTTTTATCTGGCGGTATAGCTGGAGATCCGATAGCAGGTGTTTGTACCGTAGCTCCTGAAGGCATTCGAATATTTATATTAGCTCCTTTGTTAATGTATCTTTTATTGGGCACAACATTTTTATTAGCTGGATTTGTCAGTCTTTTCAGAATTCGTTCTGTTATTAAAAGACAACCTGGTGCAAAAGCAGATAAGTTGGAAAAATTAATGATACGTATTGGAGTGTTTTCCGTTTTGTATACGGTTCCCGCAAGTGCAGTTTTGGCTTGCTATTTATACGAAACTACTTTAAGAAATGAATGGCTTAAATCCCTAGCCTGTCCTTGTGAAACACGCGTAAGACCAATATATTCCGTCCTAATGCTCAAATATTTTATGGCATTAGCTGTAGGCATTACATCCGGTGTCTGGATTTGGAGTGGAAAAACAATAGATTCTTGGCATCGACTTTGGAAACGTCTGTTCGGAAAAAATTTAGATGTTTCTAATAATATTACAGGAACAACAGGTACTGGTGTACTTGGACAAATTGCTAACAGTAAAGGAATTGTAGGACGATCGATTCCACAACAATATTCATCAGCTTCGGGACCAGGAAGTACTTTATTGCAACAAAGCAGTATCACCAGTGCTTCTCAGCATCATATTCATCATCACGTTTTAAAACAACCAGCACTTTCGCACGTATGACGGCACCAAATAGCGGAAGGCGATACAAATATGATTGGTTGTGAACATCAGGAGAGACCTTCCGCTTTAAGTAACTACGGACCAATTTAAAATTGTTCTTTTCAATTGTCTATTTTTTTTTCAACAATTATAATTCTATTTATATATTCTTATTTAATAACGTTTTTTGAAAATTTCATTATTTTAACCTTCATCGCGCAAAGGTTAAAATGAAAAAATTAATGATCATTTTATAATATCGTATACTGAACATCTGACAAAATTTTTAATATTTGACATTATCAATAGATAAAAATAATTAAATAAACTTCTCTTTATTTCCAACTCAACAATAATTGTAGTTTCTTTACTGATCAGTTGTAAATTGATATTGTAAGTTTCTTTTGCTTCATATTTCATTCCAACTTTTGCAAAAAAAATGTAGCTTCCAAAAAATCAGATCTTACGCTATATATATATCATTTTTTTCTAACCATTGGAAATTCTGACTCAGATATACTCCACTGGACATAATTTTTTAAATATTGCAGCTTAAATGTAAAAAATAATCATTTTTAAAATATGTTTTCCAAATAATTGTATTTTTGAAAGAGATTTTTTGTTCGTACTACAAAATCGGATAGTTAATAGTAGGAATTCAATGTGATATATATTTAACATGGCGGTTTTAAGTAGTAGTATTTTATTTTTGTTTTTTTTAATTAACATTATTTAATAAAACGTAAAACTATCTACCGTCGTTTTTTAAAAACGGTGGCTTAAAACCGAACAAGTCATTTAAAAAAACATTTTTCCTTCAAATATTTTTACAGTATTTCGTCATTTTAAGAAGTATCTAAAATATATAAATAGTTAAGAAAAACTTTACGAAAATCATGATTTTTTTTAAAGTTTAAGCTGCCGTAGATCACATCTGAGACTAAATTTTAAGACTGAACCACAGAGCAAACAAACTTACAATTTAGGGAATTTTCGGAAGAAATGGGTTAAAGAATTTTCACAATAATTAAAAATTTTCTTAATTTAATGACTATTTCATTAACATACTAAATAACCATAAAGTTCTTTGATTATGTTAATGGAAATATTAATTATACTTCAAAAGATATAATGAATATGTATTTGATCCTATTCAACCGGAAATATGTATTCCTTAAAGAATCAAAGTGCTTCATTAATTAAAGGGACAAAACATCTCTGTAACCTATAAAAACAAAATCATGAATAATATTTTTAATTTATTCGGATCAATCATCCTACATTTTGTTATTAAAAATATGTTCTGAGCATTCAAATGGAAATTCCATTCATTCGGTCAAAGATAATATTGTTTACTTTTAGCATAAATGTTATTAATACGATTTTTATTCAATTTATTTTTTAGTTTCTAATAGTGTTTTATCTCCTTAAGGGCTTACAATTTGCTATAGGTTAGTTGCTTCTTTCTGTAAACATCATTTTCTAAAATCAATAAAGTAACCACAGTTGAGTTCGGAAAACAAGGCCCCTGCATAACACGGAAATAAAGTCGATTATTTCTTTCGATGATCAATAAACAAGATTTATCTCACTTACTGAAATAATCCGCAACTTTGTTTCTTTGTAGCAAAAGGTTCTGAGAAGTATTTAAAAACCAAGACTGCGTAATTATGTAGAGGCTGAATTACAATTACGTTAATGAATAAATGTGGCTTCTATTAAACTTTAAGTATTTAAGTTAACAGTATTTATCATATTTTTATAGTGTAGATTATAGCAATATAATTTACTATAATTACCCAACGATACATTTTTTAAAACAGTGAAGTAGCTATTTTTTATATAAATTTTTACCGCGATTTAAAACTCTGTTTTACTTCTTAAACGATGTTTTACTGCAATATCAAAATTATTTAATTATTAATAATAGTCAATATTACTACACATTAGTGCATAAAAAGGTAACCTTCTACCTTTGAAAATGTATATTGAGGATGTACATGTACAACCGTTGAAAAGAGTTGAATACTTTTTTTATTGATTTACGCAATTTGTGTGAGAATATTTTTATTTGCAGTTCACTATAGACAAAATTAAAGAAAAAATTAAAGTTCAATTTAATTCCATGCTTGCTTACATAAGTATTACTGACTTCTCAACATGACTATATCATCGGTAATACGAATGAAAAATTTATAAAGATTCAGTAATATACCAAAGTTATCATTTTATAAGCTTTGATTTCAAACTATGTTCAACGTTAGTTAAATTATCCTGAATGGAAATAAAAATTATAAGTTTGCTACATATTCCACAATACTGCGCTAGGTATCCGGCAGCATAATAAAAACTTACAAAAATATATGCAAACAGCAAAAAAAAAATTTTTCATAACAAATTATTTTGATGAACAAATATTTTCATAACTAAATATATGCAAAAATACGGAAGATAAGCAAATGTATACAAATGTACACAAACAATGAAAATATGCAGTATCGCATGATATTTTGCTGAAAGCTATATTTACCAATACAGTTTCTATATAACAATTTTTTACATATTAGTATTTCTGTAGACGACCGCACCATTTGTACGAATCCCTGCAATTGTATTAAAAACGAGTTTGCACTTCAATTTTTTCCATTCGGATAATAATAAAATTTTAGTATTTTAATCACAGAATATTGTAGATATCTTTATTACATATTAACTAGTTTACTTAATTACGTAAGTACTTTTTAAATTTGATTGATCTGGATTTTAATGAAGGAAATACATTTTTATTTTTATATTTTGCAAAAAGAAACTTTAAAAAAGTTTTTCCCCTACTGTATTATAGATTTCACATAAATTTACATGTACTTTTCTATTAAAATATTTAGAACATTGATAATACACGATTGAGTTAAAAAATGATTTCCCATGAGGAATTCTTACTGAAACCATGCGTTGCCTCAACTTCTACACAAATTCTGCGTAATAATAAAACCTAAAGTAGTTCGTTTATAGATACTTTTCCACGTGAATTTTTATATAGATTTCCTTATAGACTTCTATTGATAATCATAAAAAACAGTTTTTTAAATCAATCCATCAGCTCGAATTTTAATCTCAACATGGATTTTCTTGAAATTTAGAGCTCCTTTAGAGCCATGCATTGCAAAATTTATATAAAAATCCTTGTTGAATTTCAAGTAAATTTGTATGTGAGATTTTACATATATTTTTGTAAAAAAAAAAAAAATTGGCAAGAATTTCGCAAGTAATAATTTTCTGTCCGAATTAATCCAGAGTACCTTCCAGGATTTTTGCAAGAAATTTACGGAAAAAAATCTTGCTGGATTTCTGTAAGAAATTTCTGTAGGAATCTTACAAAAACCTTACGCAAATCCTTCAGAAATTTGAAGTTCCTTGGGAATTCCTACAGTAGTCCTACAGGATTCCTATAAAATTTTTGCAAGAAAGATTTTTTCTTCAGATTAAAAAAAATGAAGTATTTCTCTTTTCAACGGTCTTTTAAAACTGTACGATCCACTTAAAAACCACTAATTTTATAGTTTGATTATTTTTCAAAGAATCTGTTGCTAAATAAAATTCGACAAATTTTTATAAGTTCTACTATTGGTGAATATATAATTTTAAAAATTTTGTCGATCAATTTGTGTATTTCATAATTATAATGACAATTATCACTTAAAAATTATGATTTAATTCATATTTGCAAATATCTTTTTCTTGATCTTTGATACGTGTACAGGATCAATCAATGATATTTATAAATTTTTATACAGTAGAATATAGGTAATAGTTACCAATTAAAATTTTTTTAAGAACACAATAGTACACAGAAGATTCGCCATTTTATGATAAATGTGTTTAGATGTAAGGGCAATAGATATTTATATGTGCACGTAATGATCCCAAATTAAAAAAAAAAACATTGCTATTAAAAAAGTGCTTTCAGTATTTATTAATATATTTATAAGAATTTATATCTAGTCTTTAGATTTATTTAAATTTAATGTTTTTTATTGGAACTTTAACATTTGTGTTCTAGTAAAATGTAAACGTCTTAAGTATACTAGTGCCATAATTTAACTTTACATTTTAAACATGAATTTGGATCTATCGAATGTAATGTAACTTTTTATTTTATATATATACATACATACACACACGTATATATATCAATAATAGTTTTCTTTATTGTATAATGATTGTGGTAACATTAATTCAATTCATAATAATTATAAGTAGCTTATAAGAAAAATAATTAAGATTAATAACATTTGTATTTAAGCATTTGTTTTATATATTTGTAAAATAAAATTAGAACGTAGAAAATAAAATTATGTGTTTTTTAATATTTCCTCAGAAGTAAATAGGGAGTAATGGGTCGGATTTAAAATTTTCTAATTAATAAATTTTGTAAGATTGCAAAACGAGTTTCTATGGATATATTACTAGTTCAAACGGGGACTAAACATTAATTCACATACATTGCCACGTTCATATGAACAAAAGCATAATGGTATAGAAAGAAAAAATATAAACAGAACCTTATTAGCTAATGGATGCATCCAGATATGTGGATGCAAAGAAGCCTAATAAGGTTCTATTTATATTCTTTCTTTTTATACAATCCTATACATTAATCAATGAGAAAAATATAGAACGCTATTGAAATTGTCGATCGGTAATATGAGAAGCTGCTGTTACCCAACATTCCGTTAATCCAAATTATCTTATAAAGAAATTCATATTTTCTTAATTATCGGTAACTGATTTAATTAATTATTGGCTTTCCAATGCTAATCGAAAAGTCGGCCTTAAATAAAATAAATATCTGGAAAGGAAAAAATCTTGACTTTAATGGAAATAAAAGAAAATAATTAATCACAATAAAATATTTGTGCCGTTGATGGGATAAAAGCTAGAGGCAGTGGAGGATCCAGTCCATAAAATATAAATAATTCCCGACCGGATGGTCGTAACGCACCGGGAGGATTTAAAATCAAATAACGACAATATCTTTTTTTGTTTAATTGTAAAAGTTTTATTTTTATCTTAATGACAAGGTGCTCCATTGCCTTTGGGCTCAGTCAACGAGCAGAACAAAAAAAAAAAGCAAAAGGCAACTATTATTTTGTTGCTACGCAACCCGGTCCCTTGTTTAACAAGAGAGCGACCTGCCCTCACAGAAGGGAAGATACATTCTTTCTTTAACAAACCAATGAAAATCCTTGTTCGACTGCAGGCCTTGACGTCAGCAACAGACCCAAGATGTCTAATGGCTACGTGCTGCGTGGTTTCCTTCTTTTATTAATCGTCACCGATTTGCGGAGGAAAATAGTAGCGACCCGAACTATACTATAATAGTTGTACACGCGGCCTCAAAACATCAAAGCACAGCCTGTATTATTCCAGCCGCAATGCAGTGCTACCGAGCTACTTAAAAATAGGAAAATTCCAAAAGTGAGCGAATCTTTCTGCAGCTCGGAATTTTTCATGTTCACTTTTGAGCCGGCACTTTTCTCCTCTAATTTTCAGAAGGACAGGCGACGGATGAGGAGGCAGGAGACGAGGTGTACTACACCGTTTCACTGGCTCTCCGAAATCGCCAGATTACCGGCAACCAATCCTCAAAGGTGGACGCCGACGCGACGACGAGCGTCGGTACCTCGGCCTTGCTGACAGGAGCAGCGCTCCGCAACTTCACGACTGCTGTCCTACTGGGAGAATCTTTATGGAAGCAACCTACGCGCCATATCGCTTTTATATTAGACGCCGTTGTTTAATTTGTATTAATTGTTAATTTGTTCCGTGGTGGATCCACGTTATTTTTGTATGATTTTGCTGTACGCTTGCCTTCGCTTCAGGTCTCGTCAAACCAACAGGACATGATGGTCAACATTTACTGTAAAAGATAAGTAAATTTGCGCCAGTGTGCTTGTTTCTGACCTTTTAGTTTTCATTTCATTTCCGCGCTTTTCAAAAAGCATTTTTCGTTCTTGTCTTGCTACGCCTCTATGCGCCCTGCTTTATAATTTATTTAGAGTCTCCGCGTACTTGATGGATCTAACTTGTTGCATGCCTGCCTTTTCTGACACGCCACCGTTTGTACGCGCAATTCAAAATTGCTGCTGCATCTATTTTATTCGCCGCCGCTACGTGGCGAGCGCCTAACGGCGCGTTTCTCTAGAGAGGGAGCGCTCTGTGGGTTATATAGGGAGCCGCGAGGAGAGGTCTAGTCCACCGCTAGCTAGCCTTACCCCTCCTGTGTAAAAACAGAATGGTCGAGAATAAAGCTTGCTTAGCAGATTTTTTTATTTGAACATTTGGCCTAAATTTATTTAGCGCTCCGCGCTAGCGGACCGCCAGGGCAACAACTGGTGTAGCCTGCGATGGACTTGGATTTTATGCAAGCTACCGAGGAAGGCGATTAGGGAACATCTGCAGCGTGACAGTCTGCTACTGCTGGCTGCCAACCGGACACCAATTTTCACCTGTGGTAAACGTATGCTGACGTTTAACTTGGGTCTTTGACGTGAGTTTATCTGGCTCTTTATTAAAGCTGACGTGGAGACGGCCATTCTGTGGACTAACTTCTTCACTCAAACAGGGCTCTTGACGGATATGCAGAGTCGTCAGCTTCGAGACCCACACACCAGCATCTCCGTTGCAGTTTAGCCGACTAGCGCAACTGTTCACTCAGTTTCTTACGCAGACTTGGTGCTTGACCATGAAACTAGATTGACTTTTGACAATTTTCTTTCAAAGTTCCATGACATCACTAAGCCAGCCAAACGACACTCAGCTGATCCCGACGAGGGCGTAGCACACCATCTTCTCTTAAAAAAGTGATGACCGGATTTTGTGAAGCCTCGAAAACGTAAAGTTGATTGGTTCGTACGTATATTCAGGAATGGCGTTGAAATTCAAAATTTCTAATCTCAAAAATGAACCCGGAATATACAGTAAAGAAAGGAACTTGAGCGCGCTCAATTTTCCTCGTATCTTATAGTTTTATAGTTTGTGACGTTGTGTTTCCCCCGCGGGAGTCGCGAGGCTTCCCCGAACAACGCCGACAAATAGTTGCACCACCAGTGCCCGGGACTTTTCGTTGTAAGGGCGCCAGGTGTTTGAAACACCGCCCCGGGTTGCGTCCTTCCTTCTACGTTGGCTAGCTTCTGGGAGAGCTAGAGACCTAGACTCGATAACCGACGGGGTTCGGCTATCCGCGACAATTGGACTGTTCACACACACGAAAAACACTCTCTCGTAAATAAAACAACGTCGTTAATTTTACTCAATTTATTCGCCTCTTCCAATGGCTCTCACGACGACAATACCAATTCTCTTATAAATATAAGGCCTCGCTGGCACGCGTTACGCCACACATTAAGTAGTATACGCGCGGTACTATGACTCGTCCCGACGACGTTCCGGATCGTGACATTCCCGATGGCTGATTTACCCGAGATAGTCATGCGCAGCGGCGACAATCGTCCCTCAGCCCACTGCTCTGCTCCACTCACCAACAGGATCGTACTATGACTCGACCGACTTTCTACTTCTCCTACAAAAGACGAGCTTCGCTGTGGTTCCAGGCAACGAGTGAGCTTCGAAAAATGGCGATCTCGAACGCCGTCTCTTGCGCACTCGCAAATTACAATCGGCCTCCGCGAGATGGCTCCCGGACGGCCCGCGAGTACTTTCATTTGGCGGAGGCACGTGTGTACCGAGATGGCGAACGTGCGCTGCGCCACCGCTTGCATTGCGCGGGCAGGCGCGGGCCCTCCGTACGGCCCTGCCAAGCTCAAGCGGCGCCTTCGTTCGTGGCGCACGCGCCCCTCTCGCGCCGTTCCGCTTCAACACGTGCCGCGCTAGGCGGGCAACACGTGCTCGCCGCATCTTCATTTGCCGCCAAGCTATCATCCTCGCGGCCGATGTTCAGGTCGTCGTGCCCTCTCGTGGTTGCTTCGCTGGTTGTTTGCGTGTGCGAGTGAATGTGCGTATCGTTAATGCTGCTCCCCAGCGCTGCAAGTGTGCCTCGTGCGTCAGATAGCGTTAGGGCGCCGATTGTCTGCTGGCTCGCCACCTCGTGTGGACGTCGTCTTCGTGTGGCCGGTGACAGCCAGGGCACCCGCTGAGCGTCGCGTCGTCTCTCCTCCTCTCTTCGGTGCTCCGGGTGAGTTTGCCGTGGCGTCGTCGCGATGTGGCAGCCGCGAAACCTCCCGAAACGTGCGTCGAGTTAGTATTAAAATAAATAATAAAATAGTGCGATTGCGTGGCGTCGATCGGCGTCCTCGTTGCTTGGGGGAACCTCGTCTCCTCGGAAATACACGTCACAAGTTTTTGAGAAAAAATTTGAATAAAAATTCGAAATGAAAACTTTACATATCAGTGACTTCAACATATCGAATGGAGATTAATTTTACGAAGTTTGTCAATGAATTAGAATATGGTTCATAGGTGTTATGCATTAGAATATGGTTCAAGTCTCAAAAAAAAATCGCTACGTTTCTGCAGTTTTCTCAAAAACTATAAACTTTTAAAAAATTTTGGAACGAATAACAATGTTTTAGAATTTATCAAAGATTGAAATTCAATTTTTTTCAGATTTTTTAAGGACGTTTTTCGAAATTTCGATATTTTGACTTTTAGAAAAATCAAAAATCGTACCGGATCAATCTGAAAAAATTTGAGTGTATTCTTTGACTAAATCTAAGACATTTTTATTTTTAGGGAATTTTTATGAAAGTCTATAGTTTTCGAGAAAAAAAATTGTGAAGTTTAAAACAAAAATTTGGCGTTCGGACGCCATTTTGAGTTGGATAACGCTATATATCGAAATGTTTCGCTATATATTTTTGAAGTACAAGTCACCGGAACACCTTTTATCTGTATTACAAGTTGCCTAGACATTCGGAACATTGTTGAAATTAGGTTTGAAAAAAAAAATCCGAGTCAAAAAAGTGCATTTTTTTTTATATTTGTTGAAAAATAATAAGTTAAACGTTATTTTTCGGAATTTTCGCCACCGCCAATCGAAAGAGCGATCTCAGAAACATAAGTTTATATGCCTTGGGTTCAAAGTCCCTCGTTTATTTTAAAATGGTGCGCGGTCAAAGTCAACGTTAAAATTTTGTGCGTTTGGGACTTCATGGGTTAAAACAGTAATGGTTTTCTTTTTAAAGCATTTAAGTAATTCGTGAATGTAATTGGTCAAAAATATTAGGAACGCATTTACTTTTGACGCCAAAATTCAATGCTTAAAGATTTGAGTTTTCCATTAAACAATATAATGAAATAAGTATTGTATTAAACTTTTTTAACTGTAGTTTTTATTAACTAAATTTGTTAAAAAACTAAATATCCTACGATATTATTATAAATAAAAAATGAGAATGTATTATTTAGAAGAACTGACTAGAAAAAAACAATGGAAAGAGAACGCGAAGCGCGCTGGATTTTACTAGTAATCGTAAACATGGTCTGGCAATTTCCGAGAAGCCTCGATGTTTGTTCGGCGAGAAGAAGGCAGCTGCTAACCAGAAGATCCAACGCCTGATGAACCTGGGCATCATGTGTCCCTCCTCCAGCCAATGGGCCAGCCCCTGGCACCTGGCCACACAAAAAAAAAGAGGCTATCGCATCACGGGTGACTACCGATGCTTAAATAGCATAATTCTGGTAAACAAGGACCAAAGAGCTGGTTTACCTTCTCTAATGCAAGTTCAGCCTCAACATGTAAGTGACTCAAGAGACTTGGTGGCTCTAAAAATTTCATTAAATATTTATTTACATGAAATAACTTAGTTTCTATAGGATTTACAGCTCTTTGCACAATAGCATTCTAAATACATTGATTTTTTAAATTTGGATACCTTCCATGGTTCAAATACTCACTCTCCTTATACACGGTGTTCAAAAATGAACTGGCACGACCAGTATATCCGTGTTCAGAATAACATTCTAAGCACTTTTTCACTTTTGGCATTTTTCAAAATTTGGGATAATTATGGAGTTATTGTTAATTAAAATCTACAATAATTAGCCAATCAACGCTCGATTTGACGATGATCCCCGCATGACTCTCCCCGCGCGGCCCATACTGCTAGAGTAAACCCCGCCTACCAGCGTTAGCTAGAGCGCTGATTGGCTAATTATTGTAGATTTTAATTAACAATAACTCCATAATTATCCCAAATTCAAATGAAATAACTTAGTTTCTATAGGATTTACAGCTCTTTGCACAATAGCATTCTAAATACATTGATTTTTTAAATTTGGATACCTTCCATGGTTCAAATACTCACTCTCCTTATACACGGTGTTCAAAAATGAACTGGCACGACCAGTATATCCGTGTTCAGAATAACATTCTAAGCACTTTTTCACTTTTGGCATTTTTCAAAATTTGGGATAATTATGGAGTTATTGTTAATTAAAATCTACAATAATTAGCCAATCAGCGCTCGATTTGACGATGATCCCCGCATGACTCTCCCCGCGCGGCCCATACTGCTAGAGTAAACCCCGCCTACCAGCGTTAGCTAGAGCGCTGATTGGCTAATTATTGTAGATTTTAATTAACAATAACTCCATAATTATCCCAAATTCTGAAAAATGCCAAAAGTAAAAAAGTGCTTAGAATGTTATTCTGAACACGGATATACTGGTCGTGCCAGTTCATTTTTGAACACCGTGTATAACAAATATACAATTACAGTTACATTATATTTATTGTAAAGTAAGACCGATAGTTTTTCTGATTGAATCTTAAAATCATATTATTTACTTTTCGGAGAGTGTCATAAAATCAATAAAATTATCCAATGCATTAAATTTCTCTTTGCCTACATTTTTCACGCAAATCCTTGATCTTTGAATTATACGTACATCATATATAAAAGGTAATTCTAAAACCACCAAGCACTAAAAGAAATTGTCGTATTATTTATACGATTTTAAAAAATTAAACAAGGTTTTAATTCTAGAAAAATGGATAATTTACAAGCACTTTATTTTTATTTACTCATCGCTTTAAGTAGAGTATTGCATGCTGTTGGATCTTCATATACATAAATAAGAATTTGTATACTGAGATGCATTTGTATCTTCCGGTATCCGTCGACAAAAAGGTGGGACACGACATGACGCTGCAGACTCCATCGCTGGCTGCCCGCCCGGTTAAAGCTGCCAGTTGTTATCCTGATCATTCTGACAGGCGAGTATATCATCAGTGCTGTGATACCTTGTGCCAGACACGGATCACGTCGGGGTCACCAATTTAGGAGGAGGAGAAGGAAAATTTCTGCGGGCTTTTATGCCGCGTAACAGATGAGGAAAAGGAGGATGTTACGTCCAGGTGTAAGGAATTATCAGTTAAATTTTGGGATTGAGAAATGATTCATCCAATAATTATAATTTTGATTTTTCTTTAATAATAAATTTTTGAATGGAATTACAAAAGAATACAATTTCAGCATGAAGGCTTAGTTAATAAAAGATCTCAATGATTACAATAATATCGAAAGGGTACCTTTACGAATATCGGAGGTCGGTAGCGGTTTCGAGCGGCTTGGCAGGTAAGGGCCTCTCGGTGTCGCTCGACGAGGGGTCAGTGCGGCGGCTCGTCGTTGCTCTCTCTCTCTCTCTCTCTCTCTCTCTCTCTCGTGGTTCTGGGTGGGTCAGCACTGTGACCCTCTTCTGTCCTCGTTGTGTCTTTCGCTCTCCTTTGGGTCGACACATGCTAGCGCTGTGGACTCTTGTGCTCTCTTTCTCTCTCCTAGTTGCTTGGTTGAATAACAGCCCTCCGTGTTGGTGCGTCAGTGATTCTGCCGTTGGGCATGGTGTTAGAGTCCCTGCTGTTATTCCGTGTCGTCGTGTATTCATAGCCTTTGTTTGGTCTAGCTTCTTTTTACGTAATAGATCCGAGGGCGGACGTACTTTTCTGCAGAGTGACGTGAAGGTAGTTGCGGAGGTATGACAACTGCTGGCCCTCTTTTAGCGAGGATTTTTATACTCATCTTCGATCCCCTCCAATCGGTAAATTCTCATATTATCGTGGATTCATCTAACGAAATAATTTTCGGTAATTCGAAGGTCAGGCGTAAAAGAATGTCTTCTGTTGGTGTGAGTTTTACTGACATTTGCGCTTTTCGCTGATCGATTTATTTCTTCATTAATATGCTTATGCTTGCTGTGCCGCACTACAATCCTTGCATTAAGTAACCACCGAAAGCCTGTCACTTCATATTCGGGCAATAAAAGTGTACTCGTAAATGTTGGGTTCCTTTGTAGCCCGTCTTCGATTTAATAGTTTGATAATTTGCATATTGGTTTTATGGTATTTTTTTCATATTCACTTTTCTCGGGTATCGCATTTTCAGTCATACAGCGGGTGTTTATTTATGCCACTGATCCGGCGTTTATTTGGCTGGTCCCCTTCCGCCACTTGACTTCTAGCTCCTTACTTTTAAAAGTCCGGCATCACTCATAAATCGTGTCATAGTTTTATGTGTTTTTCGTTAATCAATTTTTCTCCTTGTCTTCGGGTCTCGCATTTAAAAATTGAGGTAGGTCGGTATACGTGATTACCTTCTCACTTTTTAAAAGATCGATTCTGCTCCGCCACTTGCTGTCGTAAAATTTTCTTCTACCTTCTTTAGACCTTCCGCTCGATTGTAAAGCGTTTTACTCTCTCAAGTGTACGGATGGTTTGACTTTCGTAAAGGTACTTGACGCAATATTCGTAAATTTTTAATTTTTGGTACGTCGTGAAAAAGTACAATTATCCTTTTATATTTTACTTTCTGTATTCCCTTTTTCATGACGTAACAGTGCGCGCCTGGAGCACCTACATCCTTTAGCGTGGTTGGCCGCCCTGGTCGGCGCGCGTTTTAATGTTTCAATGAACCACCATGTGACGTGCAAACCCGATTCCCCTAATAAAACCCGGTCAACGAGGCCTCGCCGAGCGACGTTACGCCAACGCCATATTAATTTATTAAATTATTTAATCCTTATACGCTTTACTTTTCCCCTGAGGTACGACGACACTCGCGAGCACTCACACACACATGCAACAGTCCCGGAGCACAATCTGCTGAGGTGACACGGGGACGACGACAGGTTGAACAGCTGGAGATGCCGGCGACCTCCAGGAGTATTCCCAGGAGGAAACGCCAACGGACGACCCGATGGGCTCCGGTGGAGAGCGAGCAGGCGATGGCGAGCACGCGCGATCAGCTGCTGACCGGCGCTGGTGGCGACATACCAAAGAGATGACACACATACACACACACATACACAACTTAGCGAATGCGAAGCGCCGTGATCGCCTCTAGCGAGCGGCGATGATACGACGAGCACTTGGTCGGAGGCGCGCGTGAGATAAAAGAAGATTGGCGATGCGGCGCGTGAGAGAGACGGAGAACGCGTGCGCAGCCAAATTGAGCCGAGCCGCGAGGAGTGACGATACGCGGATGCAGGGACGTTCGTAGTGCCTGCGCCAGCCGCCCACGCATTTAATATTGAATTCGCGGCTGTAAACTCGGCGCGTACCGGAGGCAAGGCGACCGGCCTCCGGCATTTACCATGTACTGTGCGATCGGCGAGAGGGCGCGCGGAGCGACAACATGGCGATCGCGATCGGGCTAGAGATAGGCGATCATCCTGGAAAAGAAGGACCAGCGCGATACCTTATGCCCGATTAGCCTAATTAAGGGCTAAACAAGGAGCGCTAATCGTAATTGTGTAGGAGAAAGTAAGAACGCAGGTGACGCCACGGGATACTCGATTGTCGTCATTGTTCAAGGCGACACTAGTTGTACGGAGCAGATTACCACCGCATCGAGCATATTTTTTGTGCCGTTGGAATTGAGATTAGCCGTGTTGTGTCGTATCGTAGAATAATCGTGTCGGGTCGCAGAATAAACGAGAGCATCAACGAGCGATCTCCGAGAAGACATCGAGGCGATATCCCGACGATGGTGAGTGGACTGGAGGAGAGGACCGCGAGGACGAGCGACCATTACGGTGAGGAGTGAGGCGGAGTGCCGTGTAAACGTCGTATAGTCGGGGCGCGAATTCGTGAGAACGCGAGTCGTCGAGGCGCGAAATTAGAGTTAGTTTGGCGTGATGGGTTTGATTTAACCGCGGGAGAAAGGCGTTGGCGTGAGTCGGGACGTGAGCCACGTAACAGTTGTAATATATACAGTTGTAATATATACATTTGGAAGTCGCATTAAAGCGCATATTTTATATTCAATTATTGTGTTTTTGTTTCTTACTGTGTGTGTGTGGTTTTCCTTGTGAGGGTGGTTTTCCTCATCATCCTTAGACTAACGGGCCCCCTTCGGTCATACAACCTACGCGCTGCGGCTAGCCGAGCGTGATGTTTAAGCGTAAATCAAAACTATACTCCTTCAGTGCCTGGCGCCCATTAAAAATGTAGGCCGGAGCCCGAGGCCATTTGTAGATGAGACTCAGGGGACTTGGAAAGGTAACTCCGAGGAATGCAACGTCACAACCATAACCTATTACATCCCTATTAAAAAATCTTACGTAGGATCTTACGTAAGTTCTTACCCCGATTGAAAATAAAAACGATGAAAAGAAGTTTTCTAATCAACGTTTCCGAAAGGTTGATTATCAACGTTTCAAAACCTTGAAAAAACGTTGATTTACCTTGATTTTCAACCTTTTGTTCAACGTTTCCTGGATGAGCGGAATAAATGTTGATTTCCAACCTTTTTGTCAACGTTTCCTAGGTGAACGATGTAAACGTTGATTTTCAACGTTTCCTAGTTGAGTGATATGTACGTATTATTTAATGATAAGGATAATATAAATTACAAAAATTTTCCAAAAATGTTGAAAATCAACGTTTACATCGCTCACCTAGGAAACGTTGAAAAAAAGGTTGAAAATGAAGGTAAATCAACGTTTTTTCAAGGTTTTGAAACGTTGATAATCAACCTTTCGGAAACGTTGATTAGAAACCTTCTTTTCAACGTTTCAATTTTCAACCGGGACGTGAGATCGTATGCCAAAATCTGATCTGAAATTTTTATATTTACAAAGGATTAAACACCGTGCAAAATGTGGATAAACTCGTTATTAATGATTTTTATGTGACTTAGAATTTTTTTAGATGCGGACTTAAAAAAATTTGGCTACACGTCTGAAAAAAAGTCCCATCGAAAAAAAATTCTTTAATAACGAGTTTACCCACATTTTGCACGGTGTTTAGTCCTTTATAAATAAAAAAATTTCAGATCAGATTTTGGCATAAGATCTCACGTAAGAACTTACGTAAGATCTTACGTAAGATTTTTCAATAGGGCTCTAATTAAGAGATACGATTACGCCTTTGGGCGAGTTAAGTAAGCGACTCAGTAGGTGTCCTCGATCGAAATAATAAAATTCCTCCAGTCGTATTCCTATGCAAAAAAAAAATCGATATCGTGCGTATCGATCTAACCGACGCCTCGCCTTCTTTTCCCTATAGTTCCTGAATTTAGGATATATATTTTCAGGAAGGGTTTATTCCAGTTTTTAGTAAGGTTTCCATGATATTTTTAGTTGTCAAAAATAACCTTTTATGGAAATAATTGTAAAAGGTTCCTAAAAGGTTTTAATAACATATTTTAAGAAAGATTTCCAAAATCTTTAATGAAATATTTTGTAACGTGGTAATCGTAACGTTACCGCCTCTAGCATAATCGAGCGCCGGAGACGCTGCGCACATCCAAAAGCCGCGTCAGTTTAGGCTAGGCGCGAGAGAGGTTCGCGGCGCGACACCGCGGCAAGCGAGCCGACAACGCGGCCCCCCCCCCCCCCCGCGAACAGGTAAAAAGGGGGAATTACAGCAGCTCCATATAATGAGCACGCGCGAGGGAAGCGGCCTACTTCTCGGAGAATCATTTCTCACGCTTCTATCTCGCCCTATAATCATCGTGGACATCTCCGAGCCACATAACCTGAACGAGACAAAGACCGACGGCGACGAGCGTCCCGCCACGACGTAATCCGCCGCCGACGAGAACCAGGAGGCGATCAACTCGCCCTGCAGACGAGCCGCGGAACGACGTCCACCTCCCGCCTGCAGTTGAGAGAAGAGCCGGGGACAGGCCCCCGACATTAGCCCGACAGCACAACGCCGACCTTCGCGACGACAGAGCTCCGACATCACCGCATCGTTCCCTACGCCTAGCGATAAGTACCGATTGCGTTACCTCTCTCGTCAGCGATAGGTTTGGTGAGCGCACCGGAGAGCGTAGGCGTGAAATCGACTTACAGTCGCGGCTATTAGCCGATGTATACCTTAGTGCTAAATAAACCTGCATTAATTCTAACCCTTCCAGCTTGTGATTTGAGCCTGCCCCAAATACCGCACGACCCGTTCCTTGAGTTAGCTCGGACCGCGGATAACCGTGTATTTGTGCGTGATTAGTTCGGCGCAGGGAGGCTCAGGGGCAGAGAGGAGACAGACTCCTAGATAATTAGGGCCGCTAATCCCGAGTCGCGCTAATAACCTCACAATGGCGCCAAACGTGTAATATCGTATAGATATTGCGCATAAAATAGACTTTCTCGGCCAAGTGGAATATTTTTTTTTACAACGTAAATTCAATTTTATTTCAGCTTAATAAAAGATTCACATGTGAAAAAGTATAGAGTAAAGTTTCTTTTGTTCATGTAAAAGTCAAATAGACCAAGGTCAAGCATAACCCACAACCGCAGAAAGCTAAACACAGATAGTTCAAATTTTAAATTGTGTTAGTGAGTAAAGAGACGCGAGAAAGATACTTTCGACTGAACCTAGTAGCCGCGCGACAAAACGCAGCTTTTAAGACTCAGAACGAATTTGAAGTTACGTCACAAGGGCGAACTAAATTACGAATGTAAATTTCAATAGAACGCGTCATAATTTTTTATAATTACGTCACAATCTTTTGTTACGAGTACGTCATAACTGGCATTACAACGTCTCAAAATTTTTATAAAATCAAATTATTTGAATAGATACTTAAATAATTTTAGTTTTCGAAAATATCAAGGCAATTTTGTCTTAAGCAAGTATACACACAATTGTAAATACAAACAATTTTAAATCTTGAACTAATCTCTTACTCGAATTAGCAAGCTAAGGACTTAGTATTTATTGTATATATTGAAGCGAAATTTTAAGTGAAGGGTAAGTGGCGAGCTTACGGCCTTCATAAATATTTTGAAATTAATAGCCGCTCAAAGCGAGCTAAGAATATTGTAAGTGGCGAAAGTATATTCCCAGATTTGATTTAATATCCTTACATATTTATTTCAGAATTTAATATATTTTGCAAATATTTATTTTTCGATAACATATCTCGTTTGTATGCATTTTCGTAAATCAAATTTAAAAATATAAAACAAATTAGAAGTTGTAAGTCTAGAAGATAGTATTAGATTGAAATCAGATAATATCATTGAGACTCACCAACAAACCAACTTTTCATCAAATCAAGAATTTTCAACAAATAAAACAAAAGTATTAGATTTTTTAATTTTTAGCAGGAAGAGTATTAAAATGTCGAAAATAGCAGGTTGGCTAGAGCAGCTTATTTCAGAGGAGAATGAAGATTTTTTCACAACTTCTTTGAAATCTTTGGAGTTATTAGAGTCAGGTACAGTAATAGAGAAAGCCGACAGGCTGCAGAGGGCAGTCCTGCAACGACTCGAGGACACAGATTTTGCTCCAGGGACCAAGCACGAGGAAGCGGACAAAAGCCGCAGATTAGGCAAATTACAGAAGTTCGTGAAGAAGATCGCGGCGAAGATGCAAGCAGAAGCGGATGCACAAAGCAGAGAGGATGAATCCACCGCGCACATCACTAAAAGGAAGCTGATACCTCGAGAAGTACAGATAGATTATCACAACAATTGCACAGATCAATTTTAACAGAAGGAGCGCAATTTTGCGATACGCCGGAGAAGACCGTGACGACAGTAATTCGCAACAAGAAATACGTGATACCAGTAGAGATTTTAGCGAGATGTGCAGTGGAGGAATCAGAAACAGTACAAACAGAGCCAGTATTTTCCAGAATCAACAACGAGCCGCCGATCAACAGGCTATTAGAAGATAATTTCAGATTTGGTAGATTACAAGAGAGCACACGAGATATTGGGAAAATCGTCACGACTTGGAAGCTGAAGTTCAGCGGCGCATCAGACGACGTCGAAGAATTTCTGATCCGAGTTAAAGAATGTATGTCTGTAACAGGAGTCACAGGCGAGGAAATGCTTAGAGCACTACCTCTAATCATGCAAAAGGCAGCGCTGAATCTTTATAGAATAAAGAAACATGAATGGTTGTCTTGGCAGAGATTTGACTCTGATTTGCGAAAGCACTACCAGCAGACTTTACATGCTGATATTTTGTTAGACAAAATTCGGGAGAGAAAGCAACAACCCGATGAGTCGACGCAAGAGTATATTGCTGACATGATTTTCCAATTTAGGAAATTACCTCTAGATAAGCAAGGAAATGATAGGAGCATAGTCCATAGAATTTATTTAAATATGCGAATGGAGTTTCACCCGCTTATTCCAGACTATGCAGATTTAGATTTGGACGAGTTTATAGAAAGAGCAACAATAATTGCAAGAGCATTCGATATCGGAAAATGTCAGAAAACTCTGATCAAGACGGAGGAGAAAAAACAAAAAAAACGAGGACGCAGGCAAGAAAGCCGCAGAGGTATCTGCAGTCACCGTGCCGACTTTTGCCGATGTAGAAAAGCTGATTTCAGAAAAATTAGATAAATTATTAGAAAATATGCAAGCAGGATACAAACAAAATTCGTACAATGGTAACAGAGGTAAGAGTAATTACAGAGTTAAAAATAATCAGAAAAGGAATAATGATCAACAGCAGAATAATACATCAAATAACAACAGCAGCAATAACAATCAGCGAGGGAATTATAGAGGTAGGGGCCGAGGATACGGCCGCGGCAGAGGATACAACAATAATTATTCGGATCAAAAGAATAATCAGCAGCAACAAGGAGCTGATAATTACAATGAACCTCAACAGACGCAGCAAGGCAATGCACAAGATGCAAGCCAGCAGCAGTCACAACCTCAGCCGTCAAATTCGAATTCGGGAAACGGAGCGTAGTCGGCGAGTCACCGACCGCACCGCCGACTTTACCACTCAAGGTCTCGACTGTTAGCGAGCGCACTAGCATAAGGAAAAGCAAATCATCCATTAATATAGCATCCAAATACAGCCGCTATTGGATAACCTGTAAGATAAATGGAGTCAACACGACAGCCCTGATCGACCCAGGTGCAGCGTGCACAGTCATCGGCAAGATGTGGGACAAAATAAAACCCCATTCACCTATCCTACAGTCGCAAGTGAAGACTGCCCAAATGGCCAACGGACAGCCGGAACAAGTGCTTGGAGAAATCGACGCTGAGATAAATATTGAAGGTATTTCGAAACGCATCAATGCAGTAGTTATACCAACAATATCGACGGAGCTAATTATTGGATTAGACTGCATCCGGTTATTCCAGATGGACATCCTAGCTAGTTGCGATAAATTCACACTCGCAGACCATGGTAAAGCAAAAAAATTCTCATTCAAATTAGGGGCAATCGACGCAAGTCCTCCCGGAGTGGCGAGTTGCGGAATAGCCGTCACGACGAAGGAACAACGCGCGATAGTGGATGAGTTAATTAAAAGATTAATACCTAAAGTAAATGCAGCAGTGCTTCCAGCAACAAAGTTACTGAAACACGAGATTGTTCTCAAAGAGAGCTGCAAGCCCATAAAACAGAAGTACTTCCCAGTCTCTGAAAAAATGGAGCAAATAATGCACGCAGAGATTGATAGGCTCAAAGCCGCTGATATTATAGAAGAAAGTCTCAACGAGTGGAGCAGTCCGATCATCATGGTCAAGAAGGAAGGAGGTACATACAGAATGTGCACGGATTTTCGAAAAGTTAATGGAGTCACAAAAAAAGACGCTTATCCAAGCCCGTACATGGAAACTGTAATAAACAAGCTGAAGAAAGCTAGGTATATTTCAAAGATAGACCTTAAAAATGCTTATTATCAAATTGCTTTAGCATCAAAGTCGAGGGAAATAACCGTCTTTACAGTACCAGGCAAAGGACGTTGGCATTATAAAAGGTTACCCTTCGGACTCTCAGGAGCAGGTGCTTGCTTCCAGAGGCTAATCGATAAAGTCATAGGCGATTTAGAGCCGTACGCTTATGCGTACTTAGACGACATCGTATTAATCACTGAGACATTTGAGCAGCACATAGAATTGCTCGAGAAATTACTTCTTAAAATAATAAATGCAGGTCTTACAATAAATCCTGAAAAAAGCAAATTTTGCGTCAATGAGATTAAATATCTCGGATTTATTGTTAATGAACAAGGAATCTCCAAAGATCCAGAAAAGACCGTTGCAGTGAAGGAGTTCCCTGCACCAAGGACTATGCGCCAGCTACAAAGATTTCTGGGCATGGCGTCCTGGTACAGGAAATTTATTAAGGACTTTGCAAAAATCGCAAAGCCGCTAACAGAGCTACTAAAAGACAAGCAGAGCAAAAGTAATACAAAGCTCACTTGGGAACCGGTTCATGAGGAATCGTTCCAAATAATCAAAAATAAATTGATTGACGCATCAGTCCTAAAAAGACCGTTGCAAAACACACCGTATGTTTTACATACAGACGCAAGCAATTCTGGCCTGGGAGCCGTCCTCACACAAAGGGCTGACGACCTAGATCATGTGATTGCATATGCGAGTCGTTCACTTAAAAAACCAGAAGTGAACTACAGCACAACAGAGAAAGAATGCTTGGCTGTGAAATGGGCAATTGAGAAATTTCGATCATATTTGGAAGCGGAGAAGTTCACTGTAATCACAGACCATAGTGCTTTAAAATGGCTTTTTGAGAGAAAAACTCCAACCGAAAGGTTAGGAAGGTGGTCTCAAGAATTGTCCGATTATGATTTCGAAACCATTCACAGAGCAGGCAAGAACAACATTGTGCCCGATGCTCTATCAAGAATGTTCGAAGATGAAAAATCTGAAGATGTCGAGATAGGCGAAATCAAGGTAAAAAGAAACATTCAAGATCCTTGGTATAAAAAGAGAATTTATCAAGTAATATCTCATCCTCGGAGATATAAAGATTGGAAAGTTGCTGAAGGCAGCCTATACAAGTATAGACCAAATTATAATGATGAAGATCTGGCTACAGACTTAGAGCCGTGGAAGCTAATCATTCCACTCGAGGATAGAGATAGAATACTTCAAGAAATGCACGATGAACCAACGTCGGCGCACCAAGGTGCAGAGAAAACTTATAAAAAATTAGTTCAAATGTATCACTGGCCTGGAGCATACAGGGACGTAGTAAAATACGTTCAAACATGTGACAGTTGTCAGAAAAACAAAATAGACCAGAAGCAACAAATTGGCTTAATGGGAACTCGATATGTAGACCAACCTGGCAAAGTCATAGCCGTCGACCTCATAGGCGACTTCCCTAAAAGTAACAAAGGGTATAAGTATGCAGTTATCATGGAAGATATTTTTTCCAAATTTATCCTTTGCATACCAATTAGGAATAAAACCGCTAATTTGGTGAAAGATGCAATTGAGAATAAATTATGCACAATTTTTGGCACACCGGATGTGGTAATCTCAGACAACGGTAAAGAATTTATTAATGCGTCGCTAAACAAATTTTTTAAGGAGAACAGCATAGTTCATGAAACTACACCGTCTAGACACCCGCAGGCTAACCCAGTAGAAAGAGTGAACAGCGACATAAAAATAATGATCTCCACCTTCATAGGAAAAAATCACAAAAGGTGGGATGAATTCCTGCCACAATTTCAACTGGCGCATAATTCTGCAGTGCATTCCACGATAGGAAAAACACCAGCATTCTTAATGTTCGGCCGCGAGATCCAACAGCCGAAGTGTCTAAAGAGGAATAGAGAATATCCTAAAGACGTGCAAAAGATTCTAGAGGATATCAGCGAACTTATTTATCAAGATCAAAAAATAAATAAGGCACAAGAAAAATGGATAGATCGAATTAAAGAACTCGAAGAAGTTCGCGACGAAGTCGCTAATTCGAATGACAAAAATTTAGAGAAAAACGAAAAAGCATATAACCGAGATAAGCGTGAATTTTCTGTTGAAGTAGGACAAAAAGTCCTTAGAAAGAACAATCTACTCGTCAGCCGCGAAAAATATTTCGGTGAACTCTTAAGTAACTACGTAGGTCTTTGCGAAATTTACAAAAAGATTAGCGAGAATATTTACAAACTGCGAGACGAGAGAGGCAAAATTATCAAAAACTCGATACACGTGAAAGAACTGAAATTGTATTGTCCAGAAACCCGAATTTCCAACCCGTAAAACAAAAATATAAAAAATTCAATTTTTTCCGAATTCAAATTCGCCCGCCTTAGCACGAGTCAGGATGACGGTCAAATACCGTCATGGCGTGGTAACGCGCGGCGCACCGAGACTACGGTCCGCGCTAGCGGAAGGGACCGACTGCGCATGCGCCAACTCGACAAGAAGACGCCACGCGGCCGACAGCATCAAGTCGCCATATTCTGAACGCGGCAACGAGCGAAGAAAGACATTCAGTGAAAGAAAAAGCAGTGAAGAAGAACATTTGACTTTACAGTGTAGCGACACGTGTTGGCCTAGCCAAAAAACTGTTGACTTTTTTGACTATTGGAGCAGTGAGTGCCGTGCGCGAAAATGTGGAACAATTGCGACAGGTGCGACGCGATTCGCCACCTCTTGCTACACGGCCACCATCCGCGACAATGCTCGCTAGGCCAGACACGCGAAGAGGCTACGCAGACGGAGGACCCAGTGCTCGAGCCGTACGTGGACCCTCTCGGCGACGACGAGACGACAGAGGAGTTTACGCCGATGAGGAAGCGACAGCCAACCGAGGAGGAGAAACAAGCCGCCAAAGAAAGGCTAAAACGTCTCATAAGGGCTGAGGCTAGGACCTTCATAGAGCCGCCGCCCAGGACTTATTCAGAAAAAGAACGAGAAAGGTCAAGGAAGGATGTTAGAAGACTCCTCCACGAATACTCCCTGCACCACGAAATGCGGCAAATGAGGGAGAAAATCGAAAAACACCAGGCCAGGGCAGAGAAAGAGAAGGAGGACCTAGAAAAGGAAGAAGACAGATTATTCGAGAAATGTAGGCTCAAATATATCAACAAGTGCAAGATCGAGCTCCAGGAGCAAGAGTTGGATGAGCACAAGAAAGAGGTGCAAAGGATCAATGACATCCTGTTCGGCATGGACACGCCTCTCAGGAAAGCTGCTGAAAGAGAGTTGTGGAAGGAGAGAAATCCGACCACAGCCGCCCTTCAAGAGGCAGAGGCCAGACTAAAGAAAGCCGAGCAGGAGGTGCAGCAGTTCCTGGAGGAGCAGCATCTTGACTCATCATCGGATTCATCTGGAGAGGACCAGCCACCACCAGAGGCGGAAACAGTAACGGTGGTCGAGTCTCAGGTAAAAGCAACACCCGTGGTCGAGTCCAAGCAAAAAGAGCTGACCAGAGCTGGCCCAACGACCGAGGAACCCCAGCAAGGCAAGCCAGTAAGAAGGGTAGAGCCACGCAGGGAACTGAGACGACCCAGGGAACAGACGCTGAGCCAGGTGTCAAAGCCGCCAAGAGAAAAGGCTGAGCATCAGAAGCCAGCAGATCTACTGGAGGAAGGGAAGTTATTCCAGGAAAAGCCAACGCCTCCAAACATCAACATCTTCACATGGAAGAGAAGAGATAGAAGTGAAAGGGTGAGACTATGCAATAAAGGAATCCTGGTGAGGGAGAGGACGTATCCGCACTTGGGGTAGCTCCACCAGGCAACAGCTGCCAGAAAAGGCGAATAAGACTTCTCGATTTAAGTTCAATTAACCTTAATTTGTATTTTGTGTACTTTTAGTAATAATGGAATTATTCTAAACCCAACATATGTCTCCTCACTCGCATTTACCCAGTCCAATCCAAGTATAAATAATTATAACAACTTTCTCCTAAATGTTGACTAGACTAACTAACACTCTCCCAATAGTGTAAAAATTATTTTGTAAAAATTTTGTCTGAAAAAAGGTAAAAATTAAATCTATTAACAAAATTTGTAAATTTAAAAATTTTGCGTAATTTTGTAAAAATAGGATAATTTGAGAAATTGTAAAAAGTATGCATGGGAGAGAGCGACATACCATAATTTTGTAAACTGAGTACTGGCTCACGCCACAGCTGTCGCGACCGCGTGTAGCAGACGACAACATGTGGTTGCATCTGCTACTCGAACGGAGGCACTCAGGTGCGCAGGTTTCGACCTGCCGTGCGCTGTTTTCACTACGTGAAAACTCTCGGTGCAGGGGGGTTGTAACGTGGTAATCGTAACTTTACCGCCTCTAGCATAATCGAGCGCCGGAGACGCTGCGCACGTCCGAAAGCCGCGTCAGTTTAGGCTAGGCGCGAGAGAGGTTCGCGGCGCGACACCGCGGCAAGCGAGCCGACAACGCGGCCCCCCCCCCCCCCCGCGAACAGGTAAAGAGGGGGAATTACAGCAGCTCCATATAATGAGCACGCGCGAGGGAAGCGGCCTACTTCTCGGAGAATCATTTCTCACGCTTCTATCTCGCCCTATAATCATCGTGGACATCTCCGAGCCACATAACCTGAACGAGACAAAGACCGACGGCGACGAGGGTCCCGCCACGACGTAATCCGCCGCCGACGAGAACCAGGAGGCGATCAACTCGCCCTGCAGACGAGCCGCGGAACGACGTCCACCTCCCGCCTGCAGTTGAGAGAAGAGCCGGGGACAGGCCCCCGACATTAGCCCGACAGCACAACGCCGACCTTCGCGACGACAGAGCTCCGACATCACCGCATCGTTCCCTACGCCTAGCGATAAGTACCGATTGCGTTACCTCTCTCGTCAGCGATAGGTCCGGTGAGCGCACCGGAGAGCGTAGGCGTGAAATCGACTTACAGTCGCGGCTATTAGCCGATGTATACCTTAGTGCTAAATAAACCTGCATTAATTCTAACCCTTCCAGCTTGTGATTTGAGCCTGCCCCAAATACCGCACGACCCGTTCCCTTGAGTTAGCTCGGACCGCGGATAACCGTGTATTTGTGCGTGATTAGTTCGGCGCAGGGAGGCTCAGGGGCAGAGAGGAGACAGACTCCTAGATAATTAGGGCCGCTAATCCCGAGTCGCGCTAATATCCTCACAATTTCTTGAAGAGTTTCTGTCAGCTTTTAGCAAGGTTTTTACGATATGTTTAATTGCCGAAATGAACCTTTCATTAAAAGAATTCTAGAAGGTCTCTAAAACGTTTCAATGAAATATTCCAAAAAAGATTTCAGAATCCTTTCATGATATATTTCATGATAGGTTTTTGCTAGTTATCAACAAAGTTTATCTGATATGTTTTATGTAATATGTCTGAAACCTATCATGAAACATTTTTTGAATGGTTTTAGTAACTTATATAAAACATTTTTAAGAATCTTTAAAGAGAATGCTTGTAAAAATGTTTCGGCCATCTTTCAAGTGATATTTCTTAAAATTTGATGGCGAGCTTTTTGTGAAATATTTTTTAAAATATTTTTGCAACGTTTCTGCTTTGTTTACATAAAAGGTTTCATATTTTCTAAAAAAAAATTTAGTAAAACCTTTCTAAAATGTTCCTGAAAGGTTTCAAGAAATATTTCTGTGAAATGTTTTTGCAAGGTTTAGATAAGCTGCGGGCAAGGTTTCAGCAAGATTTTTCGGAAACCATTCTTCGAATCTTTCTCAGAAATATTTCATGCTATGTGGGCAGATACTTTTATCTTAACGAGCACTGTAATTATAACTTTATTTTTCAGGAGCAATATTTTACACGTAGACAATAGACGCGTCTGTTCAGTTCGGAGTCTAGGCGTAGAAAGAGAGAGAGGAGTCTATTCTGTCGCCTATTTTATTACCCAGTATATTACACTAGGTAGTCGAGTGTACATGTTAGGCAATAATGCGGTAAATTCAAATTTCTAATTGACTATGAAATCACATAAAAATATATTTGTTAGGGTGGAAGGTGGATTCCTTGTTCTGGAACCGAAGCCAGCGTTCCTCACGCTCTGGTCTTTACAAGCCAGGAACTCAAGGTGCCGGTTTGGAGCGGGCGAGTGCAGGAGAGTTGGAGTGGGCGAAAAATTGATGAGACTAGAGTTGCGTTGTATGAAAAAGTTGAACTGCTTTTATTCGTTATTTACACTATGTACATGCCGGACGCCGTCGCCAGAGCTGCAACGAGCGGGCGGCAAGGCTAGGAGAGTCTGGTTACAAAACTTGACTTTCACTGTGGGTTAGGTAAATGCGTCCGTACTGCAGGAGTGTTGTTGCAGGAGAGAGCGACGAGAACGCGTGGGCGGCGCGCCAAGGGTTAGAAGATGGCGCGCGGCACCAGTGCCTGCTTTCTTGAAAGGCGCTGCGACGCGTTGGGCGGCGGCGCTACAGCCACTCCCCCCCCCCCTGGAGGGCGCCGAGTTTGAAGGCGACCCTGGCTTCGTGTCGGGAGCCGGATCAGTCGGCAGGTTGAAAATGCCCGTCCTCGGCCCTGCGGTGGTGGTGTTCTGATTTGTCGAGCTGCCAAGGATGCGAGGGTTGGCCTGCGGCTGGATGACTGCCTCATCAGGGGGCAGGTACGCCAGCTTCAAGTGGTCGGTAGAAACCGTCCGCGGTTGGCCGTTGGCTTCTGATGAGGTATCGCTTGGCATCCAGCCTGTTTAGGACTCTGTGCGGACCTGTAAAAGGTGGTGTTAGAGGCGGTTTGACAGCTTCAACTTTTTTAAAAACGTGCGTACAAGACGCAAGGTCTTTTAGAATGAAATGGCGAGGAGTCGTGTGATGGGAGGTAGGTCTGGGGTGAAGGGCATTGAAGTGTTGACTTAGCTTCTTGGTGAACGACGCAGGTGTAACATCTTGAGTCTGTGAGATGAAAAACTCTCCTGGCAGCCTTATAGTAGGGTCGAAGAGTACTTCTGCTGGTGATGCGCCCAAGTCCTCCTTGTAAACTGATCGGAGTCCCAAAAGAACTGTAGGTAGAAGCTGGTTCCAGGGAATGGTTGGTAAACACATGAGCGCGGCCTTTAGTGTGCGGTGCCACCGCTCAACCATCCCGTTGGACTGCGGTTGATAAGGTGTTGTCCTGATTCTCTCGGCGCCAATCATTTTCGACAAAGCAGTAAATAGCGCTGACTCAAACTGGGTTCCCTGATCCGTGGTTATAGACAAAGATGTGCCAAAGAGAGCGATCCAGTTCGAATACAACGCTGCTGCGGGTGTGTCCGCCTGCATGTCCTTGAGTGGAACAGCCTGAGGGCACCTCGAGAATCTGTCTATAATAGTTAAACAGTACCTGTAGTCTTGAACCAGGTGCATGACGATGAGGTCGAGGTGGATGTGATTGAACCTGGCCTCCGGTACCTCAATGTGAATTGGCTCGGTACGGTTGTGCCGATGGATCTTTGCTCTCTGGCAAGGCAGGCATTCTCGCGCCCAACGTAAGGCGTCCTTGCGGATGCCCGTCCAGATGAATTTTTGACGAATCAGCTTAGAGGTGACGCGGCCGCTGGGGTGAGCAGGTCCGTGGATGTCGTCGAAAGCCTTCTTGCGTAGCGAAGCAGGTAAGTATGGGCGGACTAGCCCGGTGGCAATGTCACACAGGACGCGATGACCATCCAGGACGAGCGGCTGGAGAGAAAGTGATGAAGTGGAGCTTGGCTGAGGTGGATCTAGGTCTTCCTGCTGCGCTTGGCTGATAGTTGCTGCATCCAAGATGGTAGGCATCGTGATGGCGTGGACCCTGGACAGAGCGTCGGCAACGATGTTTTCTTCACCTGGTAGATAGACAAGATCCGTACAGAACTGGCCGATGTAGTCTAATTGATGGATTTGCCTGGGTGACGCCTTCTCCGGTCGCTATAGAAAAGCCCTGGTGAGCGGCTTGTGGTCCGTCCTGATTGTGAACTGCTTGCCTTCTACAAGATGTTGAAAGTGCTTGAGCGCCGCGAAGACTGCCAACAGCTCCCTGTCATAGGGACTATATTTTTTTTCGGCGGGCTAGAGCTTGCGGGAAAAAAACCTAGAGGCTTGTGAACGTTGTCGACGAGTTGTTCCAGCACTCCGCCGATGGTCGTGGCGGAGGCGTCTGTGGAGAGCACCAGCTTGGCGTGTGGGTGAAGGAACACCGTCGACGTCGCGTCCGCTAGCGCCTTCGAATGCCTGCAGGAGTTCAGGTATCCAGATGATTGGGGTTCTGTCCCAATTCTTTGCTCCTTTAAGCTGGTCGTTTAGGAGAGCTTGATCTTGTGCTGCATGAGGGAGCTGCGACCTGTAGTAGTTTAACGTCCCCAAGAATCGCTTGAGATCCCAGACTGTCTCCGGTTGGGAGTAGTTGAGGACCGCTTCTACTCTCTCAGCTGGTGGAGCGAACCCTGCGGCGTTGACTCGGTGGCCCAAAAAAGTCACTTCTTGCTGTGCAAACTGGCACTTCTCCCAGTTGATCTCAAGCCTGTTAGCGAGAAGGATTTCAAAAACTATTTTTAGATGTCGTAGAAGTTCCTTGGGGCTGGACGAGGAGATGAGTAAAACGTCTAGATAAATTGAGACGAAATCGAGATGACCAAGAATGCTATGCATGAAACACTGAAACGTTTGAGTGGCGTTTCGCAATCCCAATGGCATGCCCAAAAATTCAAATAATCCAAATGGCGTGACGATGGCGGTTTTCTCGATGTCCTCGTCTGCCACCGGTATTTGGAAGTAAGCCCTGTTGAGGTCTATTGTAGAAAAAATTGTGCTGCCGTGAAGCTGGAGTAGTAGGTCGACAATCCTGGGTAGCGGATAGCGGTCAGGGACCGTGTGTGCATTTAAGTTGCAATAATCGCCAGTTGGTCGCAGCTTGCCTGAGCCTGACTTTGCCATGTGGAGCGGGCTGGCGTAGGGCCTGCTGGAGTGCCTGATGATGCCCATGACGAGGAGCGCCCTGTATTCGGCCTTGGCGGCCTTCAGCGGCTCACCCAGGAGTGCTCGTGCTCTGGCATGTACTGGAGGTTCCGTCGTGACGATATGGTGTCTGAGGGAAGCTTTGGTGCCTGAGACAAGGCCTTGGGTTTGCAGCACCTGCTTCATGTAGGTGGCATCAAGGGCTTTGACCTCTTTGACGAATTCGTCCTCAGCGTGCTGGACTGGCGACAAAGTTAATATAGAGTGATCTGGCGTGGGCTGGTAGATGCCTTGGACCTCGCAAAAAGTCGTCGCGTCCACGAGCTTGCCTCTCCTCAAGTCTAAAATGAGGTTAAAAAACGTTAGAAAATCTGCGCCAATGATGGGTGTTGCTACGTCCGCCAGTATGAAGGACCAGGTGAAGGTCCGCCGCAAACCCAAATCCAGCTGTAGAATGTGTCTGCCAAATGACCTGATTGGCGAGCCATTGGCTGCAGCAAGGTGCGACTCATTGCTAGGGTTCTGGGGTCAATCAACCTTTGACCTTCAAAGGGCTTCGACGTCTTCTTCTCGGTCGCCGGGCAAACTACCCTCGTCGTCTGATGAGAAGCTGTGCTGGGTAGCGGCGACCAGGCTCGCGCGCGGGTGAAACGTGCTTGGCAAGCAGAGAGTGAGGCTGCTGTCGAGATCGCCCGAGCTGTCGAACGCGGGAGAATTTTTTTGAGAATTCGGACGAACCGGGGCTCCAATAGGCGTCGTAAACGGGTCGCTCAACGGCGATGAGCTATCCGACATGCCCTGCGACGACCGAAACTACGAGACCGCGAGGCGTTTGCGGTTTAGCGGCGGCACTCGCGCTCCAAAAAATGTTAATGCACTCGCGCTTTGAGAATGGTCCTGCACTCGCTCGCGCACTCACTCGCGACGCGCAAGACTTGAAAGTTCTTCCGCACAAAAAATAAAGTACTCACGAGGTCACCACTGTTAGGGTTGAAGGTGGATTCCTTGTTCTGGAACTGAAGCCAGCGTTCCTCACTCTCTTGTCTTCAGAAGCCAAGAAATCAAGGTGCCGGTTTGGAGCAAGCGAGTGCACGAGAGTTGGAGTGGGCGAAAAATTGATGAGACTAGAGTTGCGTTATGTAAGAAAAAGTTGAACTGCTTTTATTCGTTATTTACACTATGTACACGCCGGACGCCGTCGCCAGAGCTGCGGCGAGCGGGCGGCAAGGCTAGTAGAGCCTGGTTACAAAACTTGACTTTCACTGCGTGTTAGGTAAACGCGTCCGTACTGCAGGAGTGTCGTTGCAGGGGAGAGCGACGAGAAAGCGCGGGCGGCGCGCCGAGGGTTAGAAGATGGCGCGTGGCACCAGCGCCTGCTTTCTTAGACGGCACTGCTCGGTACTACATCCCATACAACACAGATATGTTGCAATATCACACAAATATTGAAATATTACTTTGGAATATTGCCTCGAGGGTCACAGCAATATTTCTTTCATATTCTAGCAATATTTAATGTCCGCGACACTTTCATCACAGAAATATTGTTAAATGATGTTTCTGTAATATTGCAGTAATATTAATATTGAATATTCCACGGATATATATACATTATAGCAATATCACTGAAATATTGAAATAATACTTTGGAATATCCTTTGTGTTGGCAATTAATATCAATGATGACTATAATTATAAGTCTCTTACCTTTACTACGAATAAATAAACAATTATAATAATAGCTGGATGAATAATAATTAATACTGATAGGAGGATAAAGGAAAGAGTGTGTAATGCGTTAAACAAATAATAACAGAGAGGTTAAGTTAAAAACAATTAAAGATTTATTATAATAAAGGCATAAAAAACCTCCACTGAAGGTGGAGGAAAAAGCCGTGAAATTGATTACAATAACTCTACCCTAACGTCTAATTGAATGCATTCAATGAAATTACTATAAAGAGCGCTCTTACCCTATAACCTGGCCAGTATATGCGGTACGCAAGGAGACCCGGACAATAGCGCGCAACGCTAACGGGGCCGAAGGGGGATGAGAAGGCGGCTCCGCGTCCGCACCGGAGGCGACGCAGTCCCAACGTCTTGGGCACGGGAACAGCCCTCACCGCGTCACCTCGTGGGGGCCGATCGTAGAAGATCCTGGCACCGCCCTGGGAGCGCGCCCCTGGGATCAGCGCGGATGGTGATCCCAACGAGACACCTTTGCCTCGTCTCCTCGTAGATGCGCCGTCCTTGCGCACGCCTCAAGTATCAATTCTACTTGCACTCGCACGACCAACACTCACGTTGCGGTCCGACGGAACAATCACGCCCGCGTCAGAGTTTGGTTAAACACACAAGAGATAGGCAAAACGATATGCAAAACTATCTGCCGGATTCAGCCCTCGAGGTCTCGACGATTCGACTCGGGAGACGCACGGTGGTGAAGTGAAGTCCGAAGGCCCCGAGCCTCCGCTTCTTCGCCAGCGTTCCTCACTCTCTGGTCTTCAGAAGCCAAGAAATCAAGGTGCCGGTTTGGAGCAAGCGAGTGCACGAGAGTTGGAGTGGGCGAAAAATTGATGAGACTAGAGTTGCGTTATGTAAGAAAAAGTTGAACTGCTTTTATTCGTTATTTACACTATGTACACGCCGGACGCCGTCGCCAGAGCTGCGGCGAGCGGGCGGCAAGGCTAGTAGAGCCTGGTTACAAAACTTGACTTTCACTGCGTGTTAGGTAAACGCGTCCGTACTGCAGGAGTGTCGTTGCAGGGGAGAGCGACGAGAAAGCGCGGGCGGCGCGCCGAGGGTTAGAAGATGGCGCGTGGCACCAGCGCCTGCTTTCTTAGACGGCACTGCTCGGTACTACATCCCATACAACACAGATATGTTGCAATATCACACAAATATTGAAATATTACTTTGGAATATTGCCTCGAGTGTCACAGCAATATTTCTTTCATATTCTAGCAATATTTAATGTCCGCGACACTTTCATCACAGAAATATTGTTAAATGATGTTTCTGTAATATTGCAGTAATATTAATATTGAATATTCCACGGATATATATACATTATAGCAATATCACTGAAATATTGAAATAATACTTTGGAATATCCTTTGTGTTGGCAATTAATATCAATGATGACTATAATTATACGTCTCTTACCTTTACTACGAATAAATAAACAATTATAATAATAGCTGGATGAATAATAATTAATACTGATAGGAGGATAAAGGAAAGAGTGTGTAATGCGTTAAACAAATAATAACAGAGAGGTTAAGTTAAAAACAATTAAAGATTTATTATAATAAAGGCATAAAAAACCTCCACTGAAGGTGGAGGAAAAAGCCGTGAAATTGATTACAATAACTCTACCCTAACGTCTAATTGAATGCATTCAATGAAATTACTATAAAGAGCGCTCTTACCCTATAACCTGGCCAGTATATGCGGTACGCAAGGAGACCCGGACAATAGCGCGCAACGCTAACGGGGCCGAAGGGGGATGAGAAGGCGGCTCCGCGTCCGCACCGGAGGCGACGCAGTCCCAACGTCTTGGGCACGGGAACAGCCCTCACCGCGTCACCTCGTGGGGGCCGATCGTAGAAGATCCTGGCACCGCCCTGGGAGCGCGCCCCTGGGATCAGCGCGGATGGTGATCCCAACGAGACACCTTTGCCTCGTCTCCTCGTAGATGCGCCGTCCTTGCGCACGCCTCAAGTATCAATTCTACTTGCACTCGCACGACCAACACTCACGTTGCGGTCCGACGGAACAATCACGCCCGCGTCAGAGTTTGGTTAAACACACAAGAGATAGGCAAAACGATATGCAAAACTATCTGCCGGATTCAGCCCTCGAGGTCTCGACGATTCGACTCGGGAGACGCACGGTGGTGAAGTGAAGTCCGAAGGCCCCGAGCCTCCGCTTCTTCGCCAGCGTTCCTCACTCTCTGGTCTTCAGAAGCCAAGAAATCAAGGTGCCGGTTTGGAGCAAGCGAGTGCACGAGAGTTGGAGTGGGCGAAAAATTGATGAGACTAGAGTTGCGTTATGTAAGAAAAAGTTGAACTGCTTTTATTCGTTATTTACACTATGTACACGCCGGACGCCGTCGCCAGAGCTTGCGGCGAGCGGGCGGCAAGGCTAGTAGAGCCTGGTTACAAAACTTGACTTTCACTGCGTGTTAGGTAAACGCGTCCGTACTGCAGGAGTGTCGTTGCAGGGGAGAGCGACGAGAAAGCGCGGGCGGCGCGCCGAGGGTTAGAAGATGGCGCGTGGCACCAGCGCCTGCTTTCTTAGACGGCACTGCTCGGTACTACATCCCATACAACACAGATATGTTGCAATATCACACAAATATTGAAATATTACTTTGGAATATTGCCTCGAGTGTCACAGCAATATTTCTTTCATATTCTAGCAATATTTAATGTCCGCGACACTTTCATCACAGAAATATTGTTAAATGATGTTTCTGTAATATTGCAGTAATATTAATATTGAATATTCCACGGATATATATACATTATAGCAATATCACTGAAATATTGAAATAATACTTTGGAATATCCTTTGTGTTGGCAATTAATATCAATGATGACTATAATTATAAGTCTCTTACCTTTACTACGAATAAATAAACAATTATAATAATAGCTGGATGAATAATAATTAATACTGATAGGAGGATAAAGGAAAGAGTGTGTAATGCGTTAAACAAATAATAACAGAGAGGTTAAGTTAAAAACAATTAAAGATTTATTATAATAAAGGCATAAAAAACCTCCACTGAAGGTGGAGGAAAAAGCCGTGAAATTGATTACAATAACTCTACCCTAACGTCTAATTGAATGCATTCAATGAAATTACTATAAAGAGCGCTCTTACCCTATAACCTGGCCAGTATATGCGGTACGCAAGGAGACCCGGACAATAGCGCGCAACGCTAACGGGGCCGAAGGGGGATGAGAAGGCGGCTCCGCGTCCGCACCGGAGGCGACGCAGTCCCAACGTCTTGGGCACGGGAACAGCCCTCACCGCGTCACCTCGTGGGGGCCGATCGTAGAAGATCCTGGCACCGCCCTGGGAGCGCGCCCCTGGGATCAGCGCGGATGGTGATCCCAACGAGACACCTTTGCCTCGTCTCCTCGTAGATGCGCCGTCCTTGCGCACGCCTCAAGTATCAATTCTACTTGCACTCGCACGACCAACACTCACGTTGCGGTCCGACGGAACAATCACGCCCGCGTCAGAGTTTGGTTAAACACACAAGAGATAGGCAAAACGATATGCAAAACTATCTGCCGGATTCAGCCCTCGAGGTCTCGACGATTCGACTCGGGAGACGCACGGTGGTGAAGTGAAGTCCGAAGGCCCCGAGCCTCCGCTTCTTCGCCAGCGTTCCTCACTCTCTGGTCTTCAGAAGCCAAGAAATCAAGGTGCCGGTTTGGAGCAAGCGAGTGCACGAGAGTTGGAGTGGGCGAAAAATTGATGAGACTAGAGTTGCGTTATGTAAGAAAAAGTTGAACTGCTTTTATTCGTTATTTACACTATGTACACGCCGGACGCCGTCGCCAGAGCTGCGGCGAGCGGGCGGCAAGGCTAGTAGAGCCTGGTTACAAAACTTGACTTTCACTGCGTGTTAGGTAAACGCGTCCGTACTGCAGGAGTGTCGTTGCAGGGGAGAGCGACGAGAAAGCGCGGGCGGCGCGCCGAGGGTTAGAAGATGGCGCGTGGCACCAGCGCCTGCTTTCTTAGACGGCACTGCTCGGTACTACATCCCATACAACACAGATATGTTGCAATATCACACAAATATTGAAATATTACTTTGGAATATTGCCTCGAGTGTCACAGCAATATTTCTTTCATATTCTAGCAATATTTAATGTCCG
The DNA here is from genome assembly GCA_018906775.1 of Sycophila sp. Sp_5. Lineage (NCBI taxonomy): Eukaryota > Metazoa > Arthropoda > Insecta > Hymenoptera > Eurytomidae > Sycophila > Sycophila sp. Sp_5. The sequence continues at coordinate 33,900 of JACCID010000184.1, read as the reverse complement.
CGACACTTTCATCACAGAAATATTGTTAAATGATGTTTCTGTAATATTGCAGTAATATTAATATTGAATATTCCACGGATATATATACATTATAGCAATATCACTGAAATATTGAAATAATACTTTGGAATATCCTTTGTGTTGGCAATTAATATCAATGATGACTATAATTATAAGTCTCTTACCTTTACTACGAATAAATAAACAATTATAATAATAGCTGGATGAATAATAATTAATACTGATAGGAGGATAAAGGAAAGAGTGTGTAATGCGTTAAACAAATAATAACAGAGAGGTTAAGTTAAAAACAATTAAAGATTTATTATAATAAAGGCATAAAAAACCTCCACTGAAGGTGGAGGAAAAAGCCGTGAAATTGATTACAATAACTCTACCCTAACGTCTAATTGAATGCATTCAATGAAATTACTATAAAGAGCGCTCTTACCCTATAACCTGGCCAGTATATGCGGTACGCAAGGAGACCCGGACAATAGCGCGCAACGCTAACGGGGCCGAAGGGGGATGAGAAGGCGGCTCCGCGTCCGCACCGGAGGCGACGCAGTCCCAACGTCTTGGGCACGGGAACAGCCCTCACCGCGTCACCTCGTGGGGGCCGATCGTAGAAGATCCTGGCACCGCCCTGGGAGCGCGCCCCTGGGATCAGCGCGGATGGTGATCCCAACGAGACACCTTTGCCTCGTCTCCTCGTAGATGCGCCGTCCTTGCGCACGCCTCAAGTATCAATTCTACTTGCACTCGCACGACCAACACTCACGTTGCGGTCCGACGGAACAATCACGCCCGCGTCAGAGTTTGGTTAAACACACAAGAGATAGGCAAAACGATATGCAAAACTATCTGCCGGATTCAGCCCTCGAGGTCTCGACGATTCGACTCGGGAGACGCACGGTGGTGAAGTGAAGTCCGAAGGCCCCGAGCCTCCGCTTCTTCGCCAGCGTTCCTCACTCTCTGGTCTTCAGAAGCCAAGAAATCAAGGTGCCGGTTTGGAGCAAGCGAGTGCACGAGAGTTGGAGTGGGCGAAAAATTGATGAGACTAGAGTTGCGTTATGTAAGAAAAAGTTGAACTGCTTTTATTCGTTATTTACACTATGTACACGCCGGACGCCGTCGCCAGAGCTGCGGCGAGCGGGCGGCAAGGCTAGTAGAGCCTGGTTACAAAACTTGACTTTCACTGCGTGTTAGGTAAACGCGTCCGTACTGCAGGAGTGTCGTTGCAGGGGAGAGCGACGAGAAAGCGCGGGCGGCGCGCCGAGGGTTAGAAGATGGCGCGTGGCACCAGCGCCTGCTTTCTTAGACGGCACTGCTCGGTACTACATCCCATACAACACAGATATGTTGCAATATCACACAAATATTGAAATATTACTTTGGAATATTGCCTCGAGTGTCACAGCAATATTTCTTTCATATTCTAGCAATATTTAATGTCCGCGACACTTTCATCACAGAAATATTGTTAAATGATGTTTCTGTAATATTGCAGTAATATTAATATTGAATATTCCACGGATATATATACATTATAGCAATATCACTGAAATATTGAAATAATACTTTGGAATATCCTTTGTGTTGGCAATTAATATCAATGATGACAATAATTATAAGTCTCTTACCTTTACTACGAATAAATAAACAATTATAATAATAGCTGGATGAATAATAATTAATACTGATAGGAGGATAAAGGAAAGAGTGTGTAATGCGTTAAACAAATAATAACAGAGAGGTTAAGTTAAAAACAATTAAAGATTTATTATAATAAAGGCATAAAAAACCTCCACTGAAGGTGGAGGAAAAAGCCGTGAAATTGATTACAATAACTCTACCCTAACGTCTAATTGAATGCATTCAATGAAATTACTATAAAGAGCGCTCTTACCCTATAACCTGGCCAGTATATGCGGTACGCAAGGAGACCCGGACAATAGCGCGCAACGCTAACGGGGCCGAAGGGGGATGAGAAGGCGGCTCCGCGTCCGCACCGGAGGCGACGCAGTCCCAACGTCTTGGGCACGGGAACAGCCCTCACCACGTCACCTCGTGGGGGCCGATCGTAGAAGATCCTGGCACCGCCCTGGGAGCGCGCCCCTGGGATCAGCGCGGATGGTGATCCCAACGAGACACCTTTGCCTCGTCTCCTCGTAGATGCGCCGTCCTTGCGCACGCCTCAAGTATCAATTCTACTTGCACTCGCACGACCAACACTCACGTTGCGGTCCGACGGAACAATCACGCCCGCGTCAGAGTTTGGTTAAACACACAAGAGATAGGCAAAACGATATGCAAAACTATCTGCCGGATTCAGCCCTCGAGGTCTCGACGATTCGACTCGGGAGACGCACGGTGGTGAAGTGAAGTCCGAAGGCCCCGAGCCTCCGCTTCTTCGCCAGCGTTCCTCACTCTCTGGTCTTCAGAAGCCAAGAAATCAAGGTGCCGGTTTGGAGCAAGCGAGTGCACGAGAGTTGGAGTGGGCGAAAAATTGATGAGACTAGAGTTGCGTTATGTAAGAAAAAGTTGAACTGCTTTTATTCGTTATTTACACTATGTACACGCCGGACGCCGTCGCCAGAGCTGCGGCGAGCGGGCGGCAAGGCTAGTAGAGCCTGGTTACAAAACTTGACTTTCACTGCGTGTTAGGTAAACGCGTCCGTACTGCAGGAGTGTCGTTGCAGGGGAGAGCGACGAGAAAGCGCGGGCGGCGCGCCGAGGGTTAGAAGATGGCGCGTGGCACCAGCGCCTGCTTTCTTAGACGGCACTGCTCGGTACTACATCCCATACAACACAGATATGTTGCAATATCACACAAATATTGAAATATTACTTTGGAATATTGCCTCGAGTGTCACAGCAATATTTCTTTCATATTCTAGCAATATTTAATGTCCGCGACACTTTCATCACAGAAATATTGTTAAATGATGTTTCTGTAATATTGCAGTAATATTAATATTGAATATTCCACGGATATATATACATTATAGCAATATCACTGAAATATTGAAATAATACTTTGGAATATCCTTTGTGTTGGCAATTAATATCAATGATGACAATAATTATAAGTCTCTTACCTTTACTACGAATAAATAAACAATTATAATAATAGCTGGATGAATAATAATTAATACTGATAGGAGGATAAAGGAAAGAGTGTGTAATGCGTTAAACAAATAATAACAGAGAGGTTAAGTTAAAAACAATTAAAGATTTATTATAATAAAGGCATAAAAAACCTCCACTGAAGGTGGAGGAAAAAGCCGTGAAATTGATTACAATAACTCTACCCTAACGTCTAATTGAATGCATTCAATGAAATTACTATAAAGAGCGCTCTTACCCTATAACCTGGCCAGTATATGCGGTACGCAAGGAGACCCGGACAATAGCGCGCAACGCTAACGGGGCCGAAGGGGGATGAGAAGGCGGCTCCGCGTCCGCACCGGAGGCGACGCAGTCCCAACGTCTTGGGCACGGGAACAGCCCTCACCACGTCACCTCGTGGGGGCCGATCGTAGAAGATCCTGGCACCGCCCTGGGAGCGCGCCCCTGGGATCAGCGCGGATGGTGATCCCAACGAGACACCTTTGCCTCGTCTCCTCGTAGATGCGCCGTCCTTGCGCACGCCTCAAGTATCAATTCTACTTGCACTCGCACGACCAACACTCACGTTGCGGTCCGACGGAACAATCACGCCCGCGTCAGAGTTTGGTTAAACACACAAGAGATAGGCAAAACGATATGCAAAACTATCTGCCGGATTCAGCCCTCGAGGTCTCGACGATTCGACTCGGGAGACGCACGGTGGTGAAGTGAAGTCCGAAGGCCCCGAGCCTCCGCTTCTTCGCCAGCGTTCCTCACTCTCTGGTCTTCAGAAGCCAAGAAATCAAGGTGCCGGTTTGGAGCAAGCGAGTGCACGAGAGTTGGAGTGGGCGAAAAATTGATGAGACTAGAGTTGCGTTATGTAAGAAAAAGTTGAACTGCTTTTATTCGTTATTTACACTATGTACACGCCGGACGCCGTCGCCAGAGCTGCGGCGAGCGGGCGGCAAGGCTAGTAGAGCCTGGTTACAAAACTTGACTTTCACTGCGTGTTAGGTAAACGCGTCCGTACTGCAGGAGTGTCGTTGCAGGGGAGAGCGACGAGAAAGCGCGGGCGGCGCGCCGAGGGTTAGAAGATGGCGCGTGGCACCAGCGCCTGCTTTCTTAGACGGCACTGCTCGGTACTACATCCCATACAACACAGATATGTTGCAATATCACACAAATATTGAAATATTACTTTGGAATATTGCCTCGAGTGTCACAGCAATATTTCTTTCATATTCTAGCAATATTTAATGTCCGCGACACTTTCATCACAGAAATATTGTTAAATGATGTTTCTGTAATATTGCAGTAATATTAATATTGAATATTCCACGGATATATATACATTATAGCAATATCACTGAAATATTGAAATAATACTTTGGAATATCCTTTGTGTTGGCAATTAATATCAATGATGACTATAATTATAAGTCTCTTACCTTTACTACGAATAAATAAACAATTATAATAATAGCTGGATGAATAATAATTAATACTGATAGGAGGATAAAGGAAAGAGTGTGTAATGCGTTAAACAAATAATAACAGAGAGGTTAAGTTAAAAACAATTAAAGATTTATTATAATAAAGGCATAAAAAACCTCCACTGAAGGTGGAGGAAAAAGCCGTGAAATTGATTACAATAACTCTACCCTAACGTCTAATTGAATGCATTCAATGAAATTACTATAAAGAGCGCTCTTACCCTATAACCTGGCCAGTATATGCGGTACGCAAGGAGACCCGGACAATAGCGCGCAACGCTAACGGGGCCGAAGGGGGATGAGAAGGCGGCTCCGCGTCCGCACCGGAGGCGACGCAGTCCCAACGTCTTGGGCACGGGAACAGCCCTCACCACGTCACCTCGTGGGGGCCGATCGTAGAAGATCCTGGCACCGCCCTGGGAGCGCGCCCCTGGGATCAGCGCGGATGGTGATCCCAACGAGACACCTTTGCCTCGTCTCCTCGTAGATGCGCCGTCCTTGCGCACGCCTCAAGTATCAATTCTACTTGCACTCGCACGACCAACACTCACGTTGCGGTCCGACGGAACAATCACGCCCGCGTCAGAGTTTGGTTAAACACACAAGAGATAGGCAAAACGATATGCAAAACTATCTGCCGGATTCAGCCCTCGAGGTCTCGACGATTCGACTCGGGAGACGCACGGTGGTGAAGTGAAGTCCGAAGGCCCCGAGCCTCCGCTTCTTCGCCAGCGTTCCTCACTCTCTGGTCTTCAGAAGCCAAGAAATCAAGGTGCCGGTTTGGAGCAAGCGAGTGCACGAGAGTTGGAGTGGGCGAAAAATTGATGAGACTAGAGTTGCGTTATGTAAGAAAAAGTTGAACTGCTTTTATTCGTTATTTACACTATGTACACGCCGGACGCCGTCGCCAGAGCTGCGGCGAGCGGGCGGCAAGGCTAGTAGAGCCTGGTTACAAAACTTGACTTTCACTGCGTGTTAGGTAAACGCGTCCGTACTGCAGGAGTGTCGTTGCAGGGGAGAGCGACGAGAAAGCGCGGGCGGCGCGCCGAGGGTTAGAAGATGGCGCGTGGCACCAGCGCCTGCTTTCTTAGACGGCACTGCTCGGTACTACATCCCATACAACACAGATATGTTGCAATATCACACAAATATTGAAATATTACTTTGGAATATTGCCTCGAGTGTCACAGCAATATTTCTTTCATATTCTAGCAATATTTAATGTCCGCGACACTTTCATCACAGAAATATTGTTAAATGATGTTTCTGTAATATTGCAGTAATATTAATATTGAATATTCCACGGATATATATACATTATAGCAATATCACTGAAATATTGAAATAATACTTTGGAATATCCTTTGTGTTGGCAATTAATATCAATGATGACAATAATTATAAGTCTCTTACCTTTACTACGAATAAATAAACAATTATAATAATAGCTGGATGAATAATAATTAATACTGATAGGAGGATAAAGGAAAGAGTGTGTAATGCGTTAAACAAATAATAACAGAGAGGTTAAGTTAAAAACAATTAAAGATTTATTATAATAAAGGCATAAAAAACCTCCACTGAAGGTGGAGGAAAAAGCCGTGAAATTGATTACAATAACTCTACCCTAACGTCTAATTGAATGCATTCAATGAAATTACTATAAAGAGCGCTCTTACCCTATAACCTGGCCAGTATATGCGGTACGCAAGGAGACCCGGACAATAGCGCGCAACGCTAACGGGGCCGAAGGGGGATGAGAAGGCGGCTCCGCGTCCGCACCGGAGGCGACGCAGTCCCAACGTCTTGGGCACGGGAACAGCCCTCACCACGTCACCTCGTGGGGGCCGATCGTAGAAGATCCTGGCACCGCCCTGGGAGCGCGCCCCTGGGATCAGCGCGGATGGTGATCCCAACGAGACACCTTTGCCTCGTCTCCTCGTAGATGCGCCGTCCTTGCGCACGCCTCAAGTATCAATTCTACTTGCACTCGCACGACCAACACTCACGTTGCGGTCCGACGGAACAATCACGCCCGCGTCAGAGTTTGGTTAAACACACAAGAGATAGGCAAAACGATATGCAAAACTATCTGCCGGATTCAGCCCTCGAGGTCTCGACGATTCGACTCGGGAGACGCACGGTGGTGAAGTGAAGTCCGAAGGCCCCGAGCCTCCGCTTCTTCGCCAGCGTTCCTCACTCTCTGGTCTTCAGAAGCCAAGAAATCAAGGTGCCGGTTTGGAGCAAGCGAGTGCACGAGAGTTGGAGTGGGCGAAAAATTGATGAGACTAGAGTTGCGTTATGTAAGAAAAAGTTGAACTGCTTTTATTCGTTATTTACACTATGTACACGCCGGACGCCGTCGCCAGAGCTGCGGCGAGCGGGCGGCAAGGCTAGTAGAGCCTGGTTACAAAACTTGACTTTCACTGCGTGTTAGGTAAACGCGTCCGTACTGCAGGAGTGTCGTTGCAGGGGAGAGCGACGAGAAAGCGCGGGCGGCGCGCCGAGGGTTAGAAGATGGCGCGTGGCACCAGCGCCTGCTTTCTTAGACGGCACTGCTCGGTACTACATCCCATACAACACAGATATGTTGCAATATCACACAAATATTGAAATATTACTTTGGAATATTGCCTCGAGTGTCACAGCAATATTTCTTTCATATTCTAGCAATATTTAATGTCCGCGACACTTTCATCACAGAAATATTGTTAAATGATGTTTCTGTAATATTGCAGTAATATTAATATTGAATATTCCACGGATATATATACATTATAGCAATATCACTGAAATATTGAAATAATACTTTGGAATATCCTTTGTGTTGGCAATTAATATCAATGATGACAATAATTATAAGTCTCTTACCTTTACTACGAATAAATAAACAATTATAATAATAGCTGGATGAATAATAATTAATACTGATAGGAGGATAAAGGAAAGAGTGTGTAATGCGTTAAACAAATAATAACAGAGAGGTTAAGTTAAAAACAATTAAAGATTTATTATAATAAAGGCATAAAAAACCTCCACTGAAGGTGGAGGAAAAAGCCGTGAAATTGATTACAATAACTCTACCCTAACGTCTAATTGAATGCATTCAATGAAATTACTATAAAGAGCGCTCTTACCCTATAACCTGGCCAGTATATGCGGTACGCAAGGAGACCCGGACAATAGCGCGCAACGCTAACGGGGCCGAAGGGGGATGAGAAGGCGGCTCCGCGTCCGCACCGGAGGCGACGCAGTCCCAACGTCTTGGGCACGGGAACAGCCCTCACCACGTCACCTCGTGGGGGCCGATCGTAGAAGATCCTGGCACCGCCCTGGGAGCGCGCCCCTGGGATCAGCGCGGATGGTGATCCCAACGAGACACCTTTGCCTCGTCTCCTCGTAGATGCGCCGTCCTTGCGCACGCCTCAAGTATCAATTCTACTTGCACTCGCACGACCAACACTCACGTTGCGGTCCGACGGAACAATCACGCCCGCGTCAGAGTTTGGTTAAACACACAAGAGATAGGCAAAACGATATGCAAAACTATCTGCCGGATTCAGCCCTCGAGGTCTCGACGATTCGACTCGGGAGACGCACGGTGGTGAAGTGAAGTCCGAAGGCCCCGAGCCTCCGCTTCTTCGCCAGCGTTCCTCACTCTCTGGTCTTCAGAAGCCAAGAAATCAAGGTGCCGGTTTGGAGCAAGCGAGTGCACGAGAGTTGGAGTGGGCGAAAAATTGATGAGACTAGAGTTGCGTTATGTAAGAAAAAGTTGAACTGCTTTTATTCGTTATTTACACTATGTACACGCCGGACGCCGTCGCCAGAGCTGCGGCGAGCGGGCGGCAAGGCTAGTAGAGCCTGGTTACAAAACTTGACTTTCACTGCGTGTTAGGTAAACGCGTCCGTACTGCAGGAGTGTCGTTGCAGGGGAGAGCGACGAGAAAGCGCGGGCGGCGCGCCGAGGGTTAGAAGATGGCGCGTGGCACCAGCGCCTGCTTTCTTAGACGGCACTGCTCGGTACTACATCCCATACAACACAGATATGTTGCAATATCACACAAATATTGAAATATTACTTTGGAATATTGCCTCGAGTGTCACAGCAATATTTCTTTCATATTCTAGCAATATTTAATGTCCGCGACACTTTCATCACAGAAATATTGTTAAATGATGTTTCTGTAATATTGCAGTAATATTAATATTGAATATTCCACGGATATATATACATTATAGCAATATCACTGAAATATTGAAATAATACTTTGGAATATCCTTTGTGTTGGCAATTAATATCAATGATGACAATAATTATAAGTCTCTTACCTTTACTACGAATAAATAAACAATTATAATAATAGCTGGATGAATAATAATTAATACTGATAGGAGGATAAAGGAAAGAGTGTGTAATGCGTTAAACAAATAATAACAGAGAGGTTAAGTTAAAAACAATTAAAGATTTATTATAATAAAGGCATAAAAAACCTCCACTGAAGGTGGAGGAAAAAGCCGTGAAATTGATTACAATAACTCTACCCTAACGTCTAATTGAATGCATTCAATGAAATTACTATAAAGAGCGCTCTTACCCTATAACCTGGCCAGTATATGCGGTACGCAAGGAGACCCGGACAATAGCGCGCAACGCTAACGGGGCCGAAGGGGGATGAGAAGGCGGCTCCGCGTCCGCACCGGAGGCGACGCAGTCCCAACGTCTTGGGCACGGGAACAGCCCTCACCACGTCACCTCGTGGGGGCCGATCGTAGAAGATCCTGGCACCGCCCTGGGAGCGCGCCCCTGGGATCAGCGCGGATGGTGATCCCAACGAGACACCTTTGCCTCGTCTCCTCGTAGATGCGCCGTCCTTGCGCACGCCTCAAGTATCAATTCTACTTGCACTCGCACGACCAACACTCACGTTGCGGTCCGACGGAACAATCACGCCCGCGTCAGAGTTTGGTTAAACACACAAGAGATAGGCAAAACGATATGCAAAACTATCTGCCGGATTCAGCCCTCGAGGTCTCGACGATTCGACTCGGGAGACGCACGGTGGTGAAGTGAAGTCCGAAGGCCCCGAGCCTCCGCTTCTTCGCCAGCGTTCCTCACTCTCTGGTCTTCAGAAGCCAAGAAATCAAGGTGCCGGTTTGGAGCAAGCGAGTGCACGAGAGTTGGAGTGGGCGAAAAATTGATGAGACTAGAGTTGCGTTATGTAAGAAAAAGTTGAACTGCTTTTATTCGTTATTTACACTATGTACACGCCGGACGCCGTCGCCAGAGCTGCGGCGAGCGGGCGGCAAGGCTAGTAGAGCCTGGTTACAAAACTTGACTTTCACTGCGTGTTAGGTAAACGCGTCCGTACTGCAGGAGTGTCGTTGCAGGGGAGAGCGACGAGAAAGCGCGGGCGGCGCGCCGAGGGTTAGAAGATGGCGCGTGGCACCAGCGCCTGCTTTCTTAGACGGCACTGCTCGGTACTACATCCCATACAACACAGATATGTTGCAATATCACACAAATATTGAAATATTACTTTGGAATATTGCCTCGAGTGTCACAGCAATATTTCTTTCATATTCTAGCAATATTTAATGTCCGCGACACTTTCATCACAGAAATATTGTTAAATGATGTTTCTGTAATATTGCAGTAATATTAATATTGAATATTCCACGGATATATATACATTATAGCAATATCACTGAAATATTGAAATAATACTTTGGAATATCCTTTGTGTTGGCAATTAATATCAATGATGACAATAATTATAAGTCTCTTACCTTTACTACGAATAAATAAACAATTATAATAATAGCTGGATGAATAATAATTAATACTGATAGGAGGATAAAGGAAAGAGTGTGTAATGCGTTAAACAAATAATAACAGAGAGGTTAAGTTAAAAACAATTAAAGATTTATTATAATAAAGGCATAAAAAACCTCCACTGAAGGTGGAGGAAAAAGCCGTGAAATTGATTACAATAACTCTACCCTAACGTCTAATTGAATGCATTCAATGAAATTACTATAAAGAGCGCTCTTACCCTATAACCTGGCCAGTATATGCGGTACGCAAGGAGACCCGGACAATAGCGCGCAACGCTAACGGGGCCGAAGGGGGATGAGAAGGCGGCTCCGCGTCCGCACCGGAGGCGACGCAGTCCCAACGTCTTGGGCACGGGAACAGCCCTCACCACGTCACCTCGTGGGGGCCGATCGTAGAAGATCCTGGCACCGCCCTGGGAGCGCGCCCCTGGGATCAGCGCGGATGGTGATCCCAACGAGACACCTTTGCCTCGTCTCCTCGTAGATGCGCCGTCCTTGCGCACGCCTCAAGTATCAATTCTACTTGCACTCGCACGACCAACACTCACGTTGCGGTCCGACGGAACAATCACGCCCGCGTCAGAGTTTGGTTAAACACACAAGAGATAGGCAAAACGATATGCAAAACTATCTGCCGGATTCAGCCCTCGAGGTCTCGACGATTCGACTCGGGAGACGCACGGTGGTGAAGTGAAGTCCGAAGGCCCCGAGCCTCCGCTTCTTCGCCAGCGTTCCTCACTCTCTGGTCTTCAGAAGCCAAGAAATCAAGGTGCCGGTTTGGAGCAAGCGAGTGCACGAGAGTTGGAGTGGGCGAAAAATTGATGAGACTAGAGTTGCGTTATGTAAGAAAAAGTTGAACTGCTTTTATTCGTTATTTACACTATGTACACGCCGGACGCCGTCGCCAGAGCTGCGGCGAGCGGGCGGCAAGGCTAGTAGAGCCTGGTTACAAAACTTGACTTTCACTGCGTGTTAGGTAAACGCGTCCGTACTGCAGGAGTGTCGTTGCAGGGGAGAGCGACGAGAAAGCGCGGGCGGCGCGCCGAGGGTTAGAAGATGGCGCGTGGCACCAGCGCCTGCTTTCTTAGACGGCACTGCTCGGTACTACATCCCATACAACACAGATATGTTGCAATATCACACAAATATTGAAATATTACTTTGGAATATTGCCTCGAGTGTCACAGCAATATTTCTTTCATATTCTAGCAATATTTAATGTCCGCGACACTTTCATCACAGAAATATTGTTAAATGATGTTTCTGTAATATTGCAGTAATATTAATATTGAATATTCCACGGATATATATACATTATAGCAATATCACTGAAATATTGAAATAATACTTTGGAATATCCTTTGTGTTGGCAATTAATATCAATGATGACAATAATTATAAGTCTCTTACCTTTACTACGAATAAATAAACAATTATAATAATAGCTGGATGAATAATAATTAATACTGATAGGAGGATAAAGGAAAGAGTGTGTAATGCGTTAAACAAATAATAACAGAGAGGTTAAGTTAAAAACAATTAAAGATTTATTATAATAAAGGCATAAAAAACCTCCACTGAAGGTGGAGGAAAAAGCCGTGAAATTGATTACAATAACTCTACCCTAACGTCTAATTGAATGCATTCAATGAAATTACTATAAAGAGCGCTCTTACCCTATAACCTGGCCAGTATATGCGGTACGCAAGGAGACCCGGACAATAGCGCGCAACGCTAACGGGGCCGAAGGGGGATGAGAAGGCGGCTCCGCGTCCGCACCGGAGGCGACGCAGTCCCAACGTCTTGGGCACGGGAACAGCCCTCACCACGTCACCTCGTGGGGGCCGATCGTAGAAGATCCTGGCACCGCCCTGGGAGCGCGCCCCTGGGATCAGCGCGGATGGTGATCCCAACGAGACACCTTTGCCTCGTCTCCTCGTAGATGCGCCGTCCTTGCGCACGCCTCAAGTATCAATTCTACTTGCACTCGCACGACCAACACTCACGTTGCGGTCCGACGGAACAATCACGCCCGCGTCAGAGTTTGGTTAAACACACAAGAGATAGGCAAAACGATATGCAAAACTATCTGCCGGATTCAGCCCTCGAGGTCTCGACGATTCGACTCGGGAGACGCACGGTGGTGAAGTGAAGTCCGAAGGCCCCGAGCCTCCGCTTCTTCGCCAGCGTTCCTCACTCTCTGGTCTTCAGAAGCCAAGAAATCAAGGTGCCGGTTTGGAGCAAGCGAGTGCACGAGAGTTGGAGTGGGCGAAAAATTGATGAGACTAGAGTTGCGTTATGTAAGAAAAAGTTGAACTGCTTTTATTCGTTATTTACACTATGTACACGCCGGACGCCGTCGCCAGAGCTGCGGCGAGCGGGCGGCAAGGCTAGTAGAGCCTGGTTACAAAACTTGACTTTCACTGCGTGTTAGGTAAACGCGTCCGTACTGCAGGAGTGTCGTTGCAGGGGAGAGCGACGAGAAAGCGCGGGCGGCGCGCCGAGGGTTAGAAGATGGCGCGTGGCACCAGCGCCTGCTTTCTTAGACGGCACTGCTCGGTACTACATCCCATACAACACAGATATGTTGCAATATCACACAAATATTGAAATATTACTTTGGAATATTGCCTCGAGTGTCACAGCAATATTTCTTTCATATTCTAGCAATATTTAATGTCCGCGACACTTTCATCACAGAAATATTGTTAAATGATGTTTCTGTAATATTGCAGTAATATTAATATTGAATATTCCACGGATATATATACATTATAGCAATATCACTGAAATATTGAAATAATACTTTGGAATATCCTTTGTGTTGGCAATTAATATCAATGATGACAATAATTATAAGTCTCTTACCTTTACTACGAATAAATAAACAATTATAATAATAGCTGGATGAATAATAATTAATACTGATAGGAGGATAAAGGAAAGAGTGTGTAATGCGTTAAACAAATAATAACAGAGAGGTTAAGTTAAAAACAATTAAAGATTTATTATAATAAAGGCATAAAAAACCTCCACTGAAGGTAAAGGAAAAAGCCGTGAAATTGATTACAATAACTCTACCCTAACGTCTAATTGAATGCATTCAATGAAATTACTATAAAGAGCGCTCTTACCCTATAACCTGGCCAGTATATGCGGTACGCAAGGAGACCCGGACAATAGCGCGCAACGCTAACGGGGCCGAAGGGGGATGAGAAGGCGGCTCCGCGTCCGCACCGGAGGCGACGCAGTCCCAACGTCTTGGGCACGGGAACAGCCCTCACCACGTCACCTCGTGGGGGCCGATCGTAGAAGATCCTGGCACCGCCCTGGGAGCGCGCCCCTGGGATCAGCGCGGATGGTGATCCCAACGAGACACCTTTGCCTCGTCTCCTCGTAGATGCGCCGTCCTTGCGCACGCCTCAAGTATCAATTCTACTTGCACTCGCACGACCAACACTCACGTTGCGGTCCGACGGAACAATCACGCCCGCGTCAGAGTTTGGTTAAACACACAAGAGATAGGCAAAACGATATGCAAAACTATCTGCCGGATTCAGCCCTCGAGGTCTCGACGATTCGACTCGGGAGACGCACGGTGGTGAAGTGAAGTCCGAAGGCCCCGAGCCTCCGCTTCTTCGCCACTCGGTACCTTCGGGTTTTTCCCGGGGTACTGGAATTTTCTGTGCAAGCACGTACGTGCGGGCAGGAAAGATTCCAGAAGAAATATTAGAAATAAAGGCTAGCACAGACAGAAGGTAGACATGTGCGGCTAAATACTTGGTTTTCCCGGGCAATAAAGAAGGTAAAGAGGGGACCGGGCGGCGACCCGGCCGGGCACCCGGCCCTAATGAGTTAGGGACTGACTGTGCTGCCGCTTGCCAAAAGCCGCATGTTTTGCTTAGTTTTAAGCGTCGGAACAAGAAGTATTTATATTTAAATATTAATATATTAAAGAATTTAATTAAGTGTGAGAAAACTTAGGCGGCCTGCGGTCGCGAACACTTTGCAATATCGAGTGTCGCGGTAATATTTCACAAATATTGCAGAAATATTTTATGTCTTCGACACTCACTACAGAGGTATTGTAAAATGATGATTCTGTAATATTGCAGCAATATTGCTATTGAAATTGTACAAATATTCCATGGATATCTGTATAATTTTTATACTACCAATTTGATTAATTATACTATAATTTATTTTAAATTGATAATACAAATACAAGTATATATTAAGATCGGCTTCCCCTTAAATGAAAAAAACTTTTCTTTCAATGAGATTTGAACCTGCGACCTTCCAATTATGAGTCCAACGCCTAGTCCACTTAACCACGAGTCCTTGATTGTATATTATATTATTATTTCGCACTTAAGACAAATTCACAAAATCTGTCGTATTGAGTTTGAGCATTATATGAGAAAAAAGGCGTTTATTATTAAACAATAATTATTGTACAAAATTTATTATTTAATTCTTTTTTGCATTATATTTTCAGGATTTATACTTGAAACTTAATGCGACTACGTTAAATACATTGAAATTGTTTGAATGTATTCTTGTTAATTAAATTAAGAAAACTCAAATTATTAAATGGTCAATATTCACATATAAAATAAATAAAACTTAATTTATTAACAAAAAAAAAGATGTAAAAAAATCTCCATAAGGGATTTGAACCCGATCCAAAAAATTACAATTCCAGGATGTTATCCACTTAACTATCATAACATTTAGTATCTCATGGCAGGACGTCGCATATGTCCATCTGCCTACATAAATTTTAATATGAAAGAAATATTCGTGCACTCAATTTTCTAATTAACATTTTAGAATAATAATATTGTAAGGAATATTACATCTATATGATATTCAAAATGTTTTATTCTTTACCTTTCAGTTATTGATGTAATTTTTAAGGAATATTTTTGTGCATTATTCTTTAAACAATATATATATAATATTGCGGAAATATTCCTGCACGATATTCCTCTGTGATATTCTCGTAATATTATTCCAATATTGCAGTGCGATATTCAAAATAATTTAATTTAAATTTGTTGAAGTAATATTTTAGGAATATTTCTGCGCGATATTACTTTACTTAATATTCACGAAGTATTATTGTAATATTGCATTATGATATTCAAATCACCTCATCTTTGAATTATTGTTGCAATAATGCACGAAGACTTCTATACAATACGTTGCTATTTAATATTTTCGGAGTATTATGGCAACAATGCATTAGAATATTCAAACCATATCATCTTTGAATTGTCGTTGGAATATTGCACGAATATTTCTGTACAATATATCTTTATTCAACAATCTTTCAGTATTACTGCGATATTGCATTGTGATATTCAATCATTTCATCTTTAAATTATTGCTGTGATATTGCGGGAATATTGTTGCATGATATACATCTGATCATTATTTTTGCAATATTATTATGATATTTGATTGCAAGCTTTAATAAAATAGCATAATTGAATATTGCTAAAATATTTTGTGAATATTTTAAAGACGATTATTTCTGCTTAATATAGATGAAATATCTCAGTAATTTTTTTATTGTGATATATTTCAACGCAGAATTGCTGAAATATCATCACAATATTTCTTTGACATATATTACATTCAAATATTTTTGCAGTACCTTAGAAATATTAGGCTCGATAGATATCCATTAGCAGTATCACTATAGTACTGCAGCAATATTGCAAAGTCATATCTCACAATTTAATATTTAAGGAATATTTTGGCGATATTATGTACATCTTGTAATATTCCAGTGATATTGAAATATTGTGAAGATATTGCTGCAATATATCTGTGTTGTGTGAGATGGGCGAGTTGCGACCGGTCCGGTCGGTACCTGCGACGCGTTGGGCGGCGGCGCTACATATTTATTAAAATTAAACGATTTTTTCAATCTTATATCAGAGATTAGGGAGAGATTGCCAGTGCCGTGTTAAAAAAGCGTGGCGATTTCGACAACGGCGCTCCTGGCGGTGTGCGTATGAACCAGACGCATCTAGCTCGAGTTCCCCCACTCTGCTCGCCACGGCTTGTAAAGCTCCTTGCTTCTTGACTTGGGAAGGGGAATGCAAACGAAAAGCGCTGGAGGAGACTTTTAAACAGTCTGATTAGCCTACATTCTGTCTTTTTACTTTTTAATAATTGAAATTTATCATTTTTATAACTTTAAAAAAATAAAATGTATGTTGACGACAATAAAATATTTAACATCTTCTGTTATTTCTGTTCTTGTTATATTTATTATTATTATTATTATTATTATTATTGTCATCATTATAGATACTATTGTTATAATTGTTATGACTATTATTGTTATGTGAAAAAAAATCATTGTTTCTGTTGTTTTTTTATAATTATTACTATTATTATCATTAATAAATTCATGTTATTAATATTGTAATTATTGTTAAATGCAAATTAGATATATCAACATATATAATTTTGTAGCAAAAACTTACAAGTGACTTAATAGCGTAATGGTTAAGCTCCTTGGCTAGTAAGCCTAGGTACGGAGGTTCAATTCTCATCATTAATTTTTTTTTTTTATTCTTATGGTATTATTTATTATTAAATAAAATAATTAATTATTGAATATTCGCTCATAATTTTTTTTATACGATCTATTATTTTAATTAATAGCGACCCGTAATGCTGTCGTCCAGCGAGACGCGCGAAAAAAAAAAACACTATCAATGTTTACACTCGCATCTGCCGCCACTTTTCGTTGACAGCCGATGCGTTCGCACGTGAGACAATTTCCGTGGTTTGTAGGGCTATTGGCGATGGTTTCCACGGTTATATTTACAAGTAACATATGATTATAAAGCTTTTTCTCATAGGTTACCTGTAAATATAATAAAAAAAACCAACGCGCTAATAACAGTACCTCCTGGGTAGCGTGGAAAACTGTTAGCTTTTAAAAAAATATTCTTTAATTTATTATTTATTTTAATTTAATTAATGAAGAGCTTACATAGCAATAAAAATTACGTTTATCCAAAAAAAAAAAAAAAAAAAAAAAAAATGTGGAAGATTTGAACCTGATTCAAAAATTTACGAGTCTATCGCCCTATCCACTCCACTAATATCTTAATTGAAAATACAGGTTAAGAAGTCACATATGTTTAGCTACCTACGCACTAATAATTTTTGGTCAAATACATGCAATACTTACTTATAATTCTTTAAATATTGTCGAATTAGATAACAGTTACATAGTAAGTTAATAGAATTGTGACATATATACAAAGATATGTAAAATCTAAATTTCCGTATATATGCCTTATCTATAACATTTATTTCAAACTTATACAGCAATATAAACATTACAATTGCAAGTAGCTACACATTTTGTTACTTTCGAATACAAATTAATTCAATATTAATTGAAACATTACATAATTGTTTAATTAATCATATAAAACATTATATACGTATATATTATTAGAACGTATAGAAAAAAAATATATATCGGGCTCTCAGAATTTTGCAGACATAAAAATTTGTTCACATCCTCGTAAACAAAATGCTATATTATAAAAGCGTATGAGTCGGTCGGTAACGGCACTCCGCGTTTGTCGTGCTTCCCCTCCGCCGCTGCAGACGCATATTCCCTCACCATCGTACCCCACGAAAAGAAGCAAGCGAGGGAGGGAAGGCTAGATGCGTCTGGTTCTTATACGCACCATTAGGCGGCGCTAGTGCACGGCTGAATCGGACGAGCACGGGTTCGCTATACCTCACTAGCAATCTCTCCCTAATCTCTGCTTATATTTTGTAATACCGACCGAACAGGTCGGCTCGCAATCATCAAATGCGAAACAACGCCGTCCAAGGAAGCAGACGACAGTTGTGCTTTATGAGCCGTCTTTGGTATAAGCTAAGGTAACAATAATACGTATAAAAGTTACGTAGAAAAGTTACGTATTTTTGTTACCTTATTTTGTTACATAATTTTGGTACGTGATCTTATTTCTAATATGGATAAAATAATCATTTTTAAGCTCATTCCCCCAGTTTGAGTGTTATCATAGATATGATAATCCCCATAATTGGCAGTACAGCAGGCTACAAACTAATTTTTTTTTTTTAAATAACATAAAAATAAATGAAGATTAAAAAAGTACGTATCAAAAATACCACACAAATTCGAACGCTGTGTTACGAACATTTCATACGTAATTTGTATACGGATTTTTGATTCGTAACAAAAATACGTAATAAAAATACATATTTCTTTTCGATAGGGGCCTACTCGTCCAGGACTTCTCTAGCCGCAGGACCTCTTTCTCCATCGCAACATCAAGTTTGACGACCTCTCAAACTTCGCGATCTTCTGCCTCGCCGCAGCTCTGACGACGGCAAGTGCAGCTTGTAATTAGTTATCATGTACATTCTGTAAAAAAACATCAGCATCTTCAAGCGAAGCAACCTGCGTACTCGCCACCCTCACTCGTGTCCAGCTTCGAAAACTGAGCACGTGTTCCTGGCCCCTAGAGGACCAGAGCACGTGGACTCCCCGGTTCCCGTTCCGGAGCCGTTCGACACATCTACCACCTTATATCTTAATATTTTTTTAAGATTAAAATCAATTATCGGATGTTAAGTTTTATTCAATTATATATATATATATATTTTTTTTGGTAGTTTAAGAATTAAGGCTTATTTTTTTTTTGCGTTAAAGAAATCTTTTATTTGTAAATAAAAAATGGTTCAACAGTAATTATCTTCGCAGTTTCTCTATGTATTTTACAAGGCTTTAAATAGTATGAACAGTATTATGTTATTTTTTTTTAAACTTCTTCAATTCACTTTGTTGCGTGGCAGCATCGCCAAAAATCTCTCTGACTCTACGTTTGCGCTCTGTGTCGTTTGCAATCTGTTCCTTTATCTTCACTTTAGCTAAGAATGCAGTGTCCCTGCGTATTTCTCTGATGGCACTCTTTGTCTCCTTCTTAAGCTTGTGAAGCAGCTTCTCCTTCTCTGCTTTTTCCTTTGACATAGGTTTGTGCCTCTTACCGTCGTGCCTAGAATGAAAATAAAATATGATAGGAGTTCATTTTTTAAAATGGAAAAAAAAGAAAACAAATTTTGATTTGAAATACTTACACAACTTCTATTCGAGGTTCAATCAATCTTAGTGCCTTTGGTTTCTTTTTATCGAATGTGAGATATTCAAGATCTTTTTCATTCAATTTTTCTAGTTCACCTGATAATACTTTTACTTTTTCTTTTACATTTTTAGGATACCTTTTTACAGAGCCATATTTGAATAAAATCAAAATGGGCTCAAAAATTGTGTAAACACTGTCTAATTCACTGTACAAGTCCTTAACTTCAAACAGCATGTTTATTGCAGTAACAAATGTCTTTATTCTGTATTCATCATCCATTTCTTCTTCGATAAAATCTTCAACCTGCATTTTGATAGATGCAGGATCTACTTCAGAATGTTTATGATTGCCTTCAAGAACCAATATATTACTATATTCACCGACTGTTTTGAATGGTGGAATAACTTTTACTACTTTAGAAAAAGGTTTTGGCAGAGAAATGTAGATTAGACCCCGGAGAAAGTTTATTACTGCCGGTGACCATCTTTTATTTAAAGATGTATACTACAAAATAAAATATTCATGCAATAAATTTTAAATGTTTTTAATTGTAAAGTAAATAGTACTATAATTTCCTACCTCTAGTATGAGTGCACACACAAAAAGACCTTTTGAAATGTCCAGTTTTCCTTTTACTTTACACCTCTGTAAAATTTGTGACATGAATACTAAACAAGGTGTGACAATTGGATGTCTAAAGTCTGATGTGGGGTATATCACAGATACTAACTTGAATAATATTAACTATGAAAAAAAAATTAATATTAATATTTTTTCCTTAAATGATTGATAAAATAATTTTTTTTCTAAAGTATTTCTTACGGTATCTAGTCTTGGGTAAACTTTAATATTACTTTCAAACAAACTATGTTTTTCTTTAAGAGTATCCTTTATGATGTTTTTAGTTTCTTCTGGATTTGCATGTGTTAAATCATAAAAATGTGGACACAATCTATCAAAAATTTCAAAGAATCTTTTCAGCTCATTTGTGCTACTCACAGAAGCATATTCTTCAACATACTGTAACAAATATTTAAATAGATTTAGTAATTTTTCTTTATTCCCATCAGCCAATTTCCAATGATGGCATTTTATGATTCTTTCAATAATAACAGACTGATAATCTGGATTTTTATCTTTGAACAGATCTTGTAATTCTTCATAACTTATAGGAGCTTTGTATGTATAAGGTAGTTCTTTTCGAGCTTTGTTCATCATATCATCCCGTTTTTTACTACTTAGTTGAATGCTTTGTTCTTTCTCAGATAGTTTTATGTCATTTGTATTTACATTATCAACATTTGTTTCTAAGCACTTAAGATTCACATTTATTTTTTCTTCAACATGATCTTTCACAATATTTTCAGTCTTCTCACTTACAATTTTTTCTTTTCCTTCAATTTTGCTTATATTATTTACAGATTTATTATCTAATTCTTCTTCTTCTTCAGATGAATCTGAAACTTTCAAATCAAATAAATCATCTTCTGATTCTTCATCAGATTCCCCTTCTTCTTCATCAGATTCACTTTTCTCTTCATCATTTTCTTGATCTCCATCCTCCTTTTTTTTTTCTTCATCATCTTCCTCATCTTCCTTCTTAACAACATCGGAAACTTCATTTTTATTATCATGTGTGTTATTATATTTCAAAATACTTATTAAATTGTCATCTTCGTTTTTAGATTCTTCTACTTTTTCAATATGAAAATCATCCAAATCATCTGCTGATTTATGTTTACTTCGGAATTCGTCTTCCTCTGAAAATCCTTTCATTCTTGCAAGTCTATTCTCCTCTAATTTTTCCAATTTATCCTTTTCTTCTTTAGCTATTTCTTCTTCGGATTTCAATTTGTCTGTGGCCATTCCTCTAGCTTCAAATTTCAACTCTCTCATTGCTTTATCATAATCATCCACTTGATGTTTTTCCTCAACATTATCTAATTTTTTATGAGCAGATGATACAAGGGGTAACAGATCTTTCCATTTGGAATCCAATTCTTCCGTTAAGTCAATAGTTTGCTCTTTTATCTTTTGTCTTTCAGCTTTTCGTTTCTTTGACTCTGATATCAGTTGTTCTATTAAATCTTTCCTTGACATTTCAGAGTCAGGCTTGGATAAAACCCCACCACCAAAATGAGCATCCCCCACAAACTTTTTATCCAATTTGCCTGACTTATCATCATCACTGTAATCATCCTCATCACTCCTTGGATCATCATACTTCTCAATATCCATCAAAGTTTGACCTCTGTGAGTGAGCACCTCATCGTCATTCAAATTAAAAATATTTTTTTTATTATGAGCCTTCATCCTTTCAGCCGCGAACCTTGCCATAGCTTTATCTTCTTGACTCATATCATAATTCTTCTCACCTATTCTTCGATCTAGAAATATATTATCCTTATCTTTCACTTTGTACTCCAGGAGCAAAGTATTCTTGCGCTTAGCTATGGCTTTCGTTCTAGCAATTCCTGGTAATCCACGGTCGGCTTTACTTTTTCTACCTAAAACTTTTTGTTTATCTCTGTTTACATGCACCTCAAATGGAGTAAGTGTCTTCTTGGTCAACTGCTGCTGTTTTCTTCTGTTGGCATAAGTATCCGCCAAATTGGACTTTTTGTTTTTTACTTTAACCATGACTGATGATTTTCAAACTGCACTGGAAAAGACAATCAGAACTATATGTTTATCAATAGAAAGAAACTATTGCATTGTCATTTATGATGTAAATAAAAAAACTGATTTATAAATAACACTAATAAAAATTCAACATAACCTGTTACGCAACGTAAAGGATCACTGTTTAGCAATAAATGATTAACACACTTACGTTTAAAAAAAAACAAATCTATAAAAAAGTATTGTTAAAGTATTAACAATTTGGTATAAATTCCCATTATTTATCTTATTTTTCTGTTGAATACAACACAAGTATAGCGGGAATTTGCACTTCTGATACACGTGTATAGGCTTCTATAACAGTCACGAAACCGGTTTTGCAGGATTGCAGTCAGATGTGACGGAATAACGTCGTATTTTACGCGTCACGTTTACTCGTTTTTAGACAGCGTCAAATGATAAGTAAAAGAGCCGCGACTATTCAAATATTTTATTCATAAAAAATGGTCACTCAATAGAATAAAGGCTCAGACTTAAGAAAATAATAGTAAGCCGGAAAATATGCGCGTCCGCACGTATCGAACAAACAATTGTCGGGAAAAACCCGTGCCTCCAGACAGTCTGGAAGACAACACATGTAAGCGAACTAAACAAAGGGCATCGTAACGCCCATAAAGAACCTTTAGCGGACCGAGCCTCGCCGCCTGACCGAGCGAAGAGGTACCATAAAAAGGGTAGACAGTCGGGCGACGTGGGTTTTCCCGAAGCGGAACACGTGCGACTGCTAACCTGGCGTGGGTGGCCCCTTCCCTTGGGTGGCGCGGCGGCGGGCCCCGCTGCAGCCGGGGAGACTTCACTTCAGCTCCGAGCTTCACACGAGTAACTACTCTGGAGGTCCAGCTGATTTTTAACGAACTAGAGAGCAATCGCCGTGCCGCTCTAGTTTTCGATCGCTACGCGTTTAACATTAACCTTAAATATAGAACTTGTATATTGTTTCATTTTCTCTACATTTAATAAACTATAGTTTTGCCTAAACCAGTGTTTTATTATTTTGTGTATACTTAACCTTTTTAATTCACAATTTAATTTTCTTATTAAATTCAAATAGCCCGCGCTCGACCGACGCGCCATATCTCGCGTGTCGACGGGGATATTACCAGAGATTAGGGAGAGATTGCTGGTGAGGTATAGCGAACCCGTGCTCGTCCGATTCAGCCGTGCACTAGCGCCGCCTCACGGATGCGTATGGGAACCATACACATTTAGCCTTCCCTCCCTCGCTTGCTTCTTTTCATGGGGTACGATGGTGAGGGAATATGTGTATGCAGTGGCGGAGGGGAAGCACGACAAACGCAGCGTGCCGTTACCGACCGACTCATATGCTTTTATAATATAGCATTTTGTTTACGAGGAGATGAACAAATTTTTATGTCTGCAAAATTCTGAGAGCCCGATATATATTTTTTTTCTATACCTTCTAATAAGATATACGTATATAATGTTTTACAATGTCTGTAGCTACTTGTAATTGTAAAGTTTATATTGTTGTATAAGTTTGAAATAAATGTTATAGATAAGGCATATATATGGAAATTTAGATTTTACATATCTTCGTATATATGCCACAATTCTATTAACTCACTATTCTAATTCGACAATATTTAAAGAATTATTAGTAAGTATTGCATGTATTTGAACAATAATTATTAGTGGTTAGGTAGCTAAACATATGTGACTTCTTAATCTGTATTTTCAATTAATGAGATATTAGCGGAGTAGATAGGGCGATAGACTTCTAAATTTTTTAATAAGGTTCAAATCATCCAAAAATTTTTTTTTTTTTTATAAACGTAATTTTTATTGCTACGTAAGCTCTTTATTAATTAAATTAAAATAAATAATAAATTAAAAAAATTTTTTTTAAAAGCTAACAGTTTTCCACGCTACCCAGGAGGTACTGTTATTAGCGCGTTGGTTTTTTTATTATATTTACAGGTAACCTATGAGAAAAAGCTTTATAATCATATGTTACTTGTAAACATAACCGTGGAAACCATCGTCAATAGCCCTACACACCACGGGATTTACCTTACACTACAGATAGTAAAATAATAATATAAATAATATACAGGGTGTCCAAAAAGTCCCGGAACACTTTAATAATTTTCCAAGTGAACTGATTTTGGACAAGGTCAAGGTCAATATAGAGGTAGCTTTTGTCAAGGAATTTACTAATGACCTTAGATTTGACCTTGGATTTAACTTTCAATGTTATTTCAAGGTCAACTTTGTTTTTTCAAATGGGAACCCCTATTTCTGACACCGGATTCGAAAAGAGCACAAAATTTTGGATCAAAAGGGCTTTTAACACTTTTGACTAAACGTATAATTTTTAAGAAAAAAAATCGCTAAGATTTAAACACTTTTAAACTCTTCAATTTTTTTTTCGCAACGGATGCATCTAATCGAAAAATTACTAAAAATATTATTGATTTAGAATTTGTGACGCGAGGTACTGTCGTGTACCTGCGCGCCGTCGCGAGCCTTCGCGGCGAGGGAGAGAGTTAGGCGGTGGCGCGCGGGAGCGGCGGCCATCTTGGAAGCTCGAGAGATTCTCTCGAGCCGTCGGCGACGACGGACGCGTGCGCGAGTGAAAACGGAAAATCGGCGTGTTCACCATGGAGGCGAGCGAGAACGAGGATCGAGGTAGCAGCCCTGTACGAGCCAGAGCTGCGATACCGTGAGTACCGCCCGACTATCGTTGTAAAGTGCGGGCGCGTACTGGCGAGGAGTCAAGGAGCGCCTTGACTCCCTGGCGTCGAGTTTCGTCGAGTGAACGTGAGGAGCCGTCCCCAGTTCATCGTTTTTCTCTCTCTCTCTTTAGGTCGCGAACGCGGATTCTCGTGCGGTGAGAGTCCCGGCTCTCGGATACGAGCCGTCGCGTGGTGTAACGTCAGTACCTCGAGCACGGGCTCGAGGTCGTGATAGCGTGGAACGGGTAAGCGACCCGTTCCTTCGTGTGCGTGTGTACGTGTGTGTACACACCGAGCAGGCAAGCGGCCTGCTCTCGGACGTTGCGTTTGTTTACGTGGAGCAAGGCCGTGCTCCGCGTAAACATTGCCGATCGCAGACCGCGCGATCGACCGGCGAACTCTCGGCGCGGCCGAAAGTTCGTAGGAGCGCGCGCGCTTGCGTTCGCGCGCGGCTCCGCTCGGCAACACTCGGGCGTGTTCGGGGCAGTCGGCCCGCACGCCCGACATCTACTAACCCTCGCGATCGAGACTATTGTAATTTTCTTTTACGGAGGCAATAAAGGCCTCCGATTTGCATTTTTACTTGTCCGCGTTATTCTTCCGAGTAGTCCGCGGGACTACTCGGCAAACCCTTCACATCCGTAACCTCCCGGATACGGCCACTCTGTCGTAGAGCTGAGCGGCCGTCATCAGCTGTCGTCGAGGAGGACGACGGCCACGCGAACGCAAGGAGTGCGTTCGCCCATCAGCACGCGAGTACGAAAAGCGAGAGTACAGGCGTACTCTCGCGTTGTATACGGGCCGCGGTGACGTGTGTTCGCCGTCGGGTGCTCGCGCGCACCCCGAGGTAAGGACCTCGAGGGGCACACGCACGTGCCCCATTGCACCCATCTTGCGGAGGAAGGTCTCCGCGAGACAATCAGTCAAAGGCAACTCTGTTACAACTGGCGTCCAACTTCACGTGCATTCGGAGGTTAGGAGTACACCGCAGCGATACTAATTTAGATTGTCGACAGATTTTGAATTCGCAGATCGGGTTACCGACCGAGTCGGTAATCTAGAAGCAGGAGACGCTTCGCGGATCGACTGCTAGGTGGCGGCGGACTTTTTCACAGGGAGTGAAAAAGCCGCGAAATTCAATTTTAAATTAAATTCTAGAGTTCGCGTGCGTTCGTGAAGTACGATTAGAATAAAATTTTCTTTAGGAAATTGAGGGAGGAAAAATCAGGGGATTTTTCCGTTAGTAGATTTAGGTGAAGAGAGAGAATCTCGCGTGGCGGCGAACGTTCCTTCAGGCGGAAGGAACGTGCGAAAAGACGATTTCTTTTGTTTTTGCAGACGGATTCAGAGGGAAAATAAATTTTTTCGATTTTCATTCGTGTTCGGAGAATTAATTCGAGCAGACAGTGGCAGCTCCAACCTGCTCCTGTCAAAAATTTCTTTTTCATCTCTTTTTAAAATTTCTGGAGTAGAGTTCGTAAAGTGAACAGTCGCAGCCGTGCCCTGCTCCTGTTCAGAGACTTTACGATATTGGAACTCACGAAGAGTTCCAAATTCGGATTAAATAAGCGAACGGTCGCAGCCGTGCCCTGCTTCCATTCAGAAGCTTTTAATCACCGAACACACGGGGTGTTCGGAAATCATTCAACAGCATACAGTCGCAGCCATGACCTGCTTCTGTATCGGGCAGCTGTTGAGTGAAAACCCGAAATTTTAACAACCCGGAAGCAAAAACAAAAACAAGAATTCCTATTTTCGACTGGGAACCTCTCGTGTTGGCTAGTTAGCGAACACATGTAATTTAGAGCGATTGTAATTTACTAACACAAGAAACACGTCTAGGAGAAAATTCTAAGGAGAATTTTTTCCATTCAAATTGACCTCGAAAATCGAAAGTTTTCGAGGAAAATTCGTTTTCTCGCTGAATTTGTCAGCGAGAATTTCAAATAGAGACGCGTTAAACAAATAGAGTTTTTTTTTACGCAGTTCAAACGCGACTGTGCTACAAACGGTAGGCAGTCGTGTGTAAATTCTCAAAGATGTGTTTCAGAGAGAATCTCACACTACACGTTAGGGGTAGTTGCGCCGCCAACCGAAAGGGCCGTCCCATCAATTTTTTTCGTGTTTTTGGGATAGAGGGCAGGCCTGTACTCAATCAGCTGAAGATGGAGTACAAGCAAGAACCAACGGAAAGGGATGTCCAGCAGTGGCTGATGGCGATCCCAGTCGAGGAGCTGGAAGAGACGATCCAGCAACTCGGACTAAGAACAGACGGCGACTGCTTCGTGCAGCGTCACCGTCTGTACAATTGGCTGCAGGGTAATTATACCGCAGCCGATTTCCAGGCGTGTATCTCCTCAAATGAGGAGGAGTTATGTATAGTCCGTGAATCACTGAGGAAGTCATTCATCGAGAATATTTGCATGGACAAGACATCCACGACGATTCAGGACGAAAATTATGAGAAGGGCCGTCCTCACCCTCTCTCAATTTACCAGAATAGCATAATCTGCCATTCTGAATGCGATAGAGTAGTTGGCAATAGGTAGCCAAATCGCACACCGCCATCAAGGCCAGATAACGAAAAAGGCCAAGATAGCGAGACTGACGACGATAGTCAGTCATCTCAAGACCAGACGTCGAGAGTGGAGTCTCTGCTACGAGAGATCCAGCAGGCCATTCGAGCAATCGAATGGAAATACGACACCCTGTTAAACACGAGTGTTACACAGGCGAGGACACTGACGGCTCTCACGTTGAGAGTCGATCAGCTGGCCCACGAAAGGGACCAGCAACGGCCGACAATGTCAAGCACGAGAATTGACGGCCGACACGTCGACACGCGAGCGGAATACATAAATCCGTCGCAATCGACACCGCGCGTTGGATTCCAGGAGACGTATACGATAAACGAACCTGAAATCAACGAAACACTGAATGGCGCGCACACCATTCAGAACGCGCAACGGCGAATCCCGCCGCGTGAAATCAGAACGTGGACTGATTTCAAAAACGGAAGGACGAGAGAGCACATCGGTCCCTCCACAAGCAAATTAAATCGCACAGGCAGAGGTCACGAGGACCCCAGCCAAATAGTTAGTCGATGGAGTGTCTCATTCTCGGCTAAACAAGGAGAAGACGTGGAGTCTTTCCTTAAAAGTTTCGAGGACAATGCCCGAGCGGCAAAACTGAACGAGAGCGACATGCTGGCGTCGCTCCCGTGTGTCCTAAAAGATGTTGCGAGTATGTGGTATCGAAACCACAGCAGCGACTGGCAAACTTGGTCAGACTTTTGTCAAGCCACCCGGCGCAGATGGGGCTGCGCCCATGACAGACAAGAGCGCCTATAAGACGACATCAGGCGTCGTTTCCAGCAAAATGGAGAAACCAGCAGCCATTACGTGACATGCATGGAGAGCATGTTACGTGAGGTATCCCCGAGGACGACCAAACCTCAAGAGATCGAGAAGGTTTACATGAACCTTCTCCCAGAGATCAAGAGGATAGTCAGGATAGAAACCTGCAATAGCACAGATGATCTAGTAGATCAGTGCGTGAAAGCAGAATACATCCTAGATAGGGAGAAGGGCGACAGGACGCCAATCCCTCCGACTAAGGCGGTGATGCCAGAGACGGCACACAAACCGCAGAGCGGGAAGACAAGGACGTCTTCCCCGATAAAAGTTGCAGCAACGAATGCCGCAACACCGGACAAACAGGAGAAGCCCGATGCTCCTATATCCGGGATAGGTCGGTAAGAGATGGCCGACCTATTAACGAAACTTAGGGGAGAGCTAGTGAAAGCTTTCCGCGAAAGTAACAAACAGAGGCAGGGAGGGGGAAGCAAGGGTGCCTCCTCCTCGGCGAACAAAAATGACCAGTCCGGAAAAGGCAACTCGAAGAATAGCAGTGGCAGCGGGAAGGACAGCCAGAAAAACGGGCAGAGGAAGAATCCCATTCGTTGCTTCGGATGCAACAAAGAAGGCGTAATCCGAGCAAAATGCCCTAATTGCTCGCCGGAAAACGAGCAACAGGAGAAGTAGGGCACTCAACTACTTCCCCGAACGCTACCGAAGCTTGTCAGCAAGCTCCGGAATCAACCTCCCAGGGCGTTAGCGGGACGGCACTACCGGACGCCCCGGTGGAGGAAAATCTGGAAACCAGATGGTGGTTACAGGTGGAAGTGGAAGGGTTCCACTTCCGCGCGCTGTACGACACAGGCGCATCGGTCACAGTGATGGGACCGATCGGCCTGCAGTTGATAACTGCATGCGGCCGAACACTTATGCCAAGCGAGCATGCAGGTGCGAAGCTCGCTGATGGTAGCACGAGTCCAATCGTGGGCTGTGCTTACCTTCCCTTCAGGATAGGGGGCATAAGCAGGGAGATCAAAGTGTCGATCATCTCTGCACTGGACGCAGATTGTTACTTGGGCACGAATTTCATGCGGGAATTCGGCTCAGTACACAATCAGCGATCAAACCAGCTGACGTTGGTGGACGACAACGTTAGCGTGGAGCTCCAGCTGGCATCAGTTAGAGAGGTTAACAGGATCCAGATCGGTGCAGTAGGCTTAGGCCATGTGACCGAGGAGCAACGAGCACAAGTCGAGGCACTTGTGCACGAAATGGTCGGCACGGAGCCGACCACACTTGGGTGCACCACGTGGGTGACCCATACAATTGATGTGGGAAATGCTCGCCCCATCAAACAGCGATATTACCCGTATTCACCGGTAATAGAGGCTGAAATGCACGCGCAGGTCCGAGGGTTACTGGACGCTGGCGTCATTGAACCATTTACGAGCCCGTGGTCAAGCCCGGTAGTAATGGTGAAGAAATCCGGTGGTGGATACCGGATGTGTATTGACTATCGAAAAGTCAATACACTTAAGGTTTCGCCGGACGGATATCCGGCAAAACGGATGGACGCGGCTTTCCGCAAGGCCAAAGCGGCAAAGTTTTGCACAACGTTGGACGTTAGCAACGCGTACCATCAAGTACCTCTGGACGAGGCGTCCCGAGAAATAACAGCTTTCTCTGTACCGGGAATGGGCCACTTCCAGTACAAGAGAATGCCATTTGGCCTGGAAGACGCAGGAGCATCTTTCCAGCGCCTAATCGACATGGTCGTCACGCCAGATTGCGAAGACTACGCATTCGCATATCTGGATGACGTCGTCATAATGTCAAAAACGTTTGAGGAGCATCTCGAACACCTTCGCAAAATCTTAGGCCATCTACGAAAGGCGGGCCTAACGATTAACCGACAGAAAAGCCACTTCTGCCAATGCGAAGTGAAATACCTGGGTGTAGTGCTGAACCAAGACTGGTTCCGCCCTGACCCAGAAAAGATAAGGCCGGTACTGGAGTACCCGCCGCCCAAGAACGACAAGCAGCTAAGACGCTTCTTAGGCATGGCATCGTGGTACAGGAGGTTCCTGAACAACCTCGCCACGATTGCCGAACCACTTACGCAACTAACGAAGAAGGAGCGTAAGTTTGAGTGGACTGAACTTCAGTACTCCGCATTCGAGCGGATAAAGGCTCTCATAGCCTCCGCACCAGTCCTGCAGCGCCCTGATTTTAATAACGAGTTTGTTGTGCAAACGGATGCAAGCGACTCGGGAATCGGAGCAGTCCTACTTCAGTTTGAAGACGGCAAGGAGCGAGCACTGGAATTCGCCAGCCGTGTCCTCTCACCTGCCGAGAGGAACTACAGCATGACAGAGAGAGAGTGTCTCGCTGTAGTATGGGCGATAAAGAAGTTTCGCCCATACATAGAAGGCTACGCGTTCCGCGTAGTCACGAACCACAGATGTTTGCGTTGGCTGCGCACACTGAGTGGTCCAACAGGGCGATTAGCGCGGTGGGCCTTGGAGATGCAAGGCCACCAATTCACTGTTGAGCACAGGAAAGGCGCGCTCAACAATGTCCCAGATGCCCTTTCTCGAATGTACGAGGAGGAGGGCGAGGAGACACCGGTGGCAGGTGTCTCATGGACAGAGAATTCCCAGGATGAGTGGTACCTCCAACAATTGAAGAAAGCAAAAGAGGAACCACTCACCGAGCCGAAGATGAAGTGGGTCGGAGGTAGACTGTTCTACTATAACCCCGACCAACTTATGCAAGGAATCCTGGTGAGGACGACGAGGCTTGGAAGCTCGTCGTTCCTCAAGAAAAGCAAGGGGATATCATGAAAGAGTGTCATGATAGCCCCACAGCAGGACACTTGGGGCGAGAGAAGACTCTCGCACGGGTCTCTCGGCAGTATTATTGGCCACGCATGGATGCGTGCATCGCCAATTACGTGCGGCAATGCCAGACCTGCCAGCAAATAAAGGCTGAGCAAAGGCCGCCGACGGGACTCATGGGCCGCAGGGTCATCGAACGACCCTCGCAATATGTTGCGGGCGACATTATGGGCCCGCTAACCAAGACGAGTAAAGGGTACGAGTACATCCTAGTCTTCCAGGATTTATTCACTCGGTGGGTGGAAGTAATTCCACTCCGCCGCGCCACAGGCGAAGCCATACTGGCGGAATTTACGGAACGCATCTGTCTCCGGTTTGGAACACCCGAAGTCTTCCTCTCCGATAACGGGACAGAGTTCAAAAACGATCGACGTTTTTTTGAACACCAAGGGGATACGTCACGAAACGACGCCTCCGTACCATCCGCAGGCTAACCCGGTCGAAAGGGTTAACCGAACGATGAAGCAGATGATCATGGCTTTCATCCAAGATGACCATGATCACTGGGACGAGCATCTCACAGAGCTCGTCCATGCGTTCAATAATTCCAAGAGTAGCGCGACAGGAATGACACCTGCATTCCTCGTCTACGGCAGGCATCCGAAGCCCCTGGACTCGGAGTATGGCAAGCAGGTGCTTGCAATACTCAAACAACACGAAGAAGAGGCTTGAGAAGAATGGGCTCTTCGAATGAAAAACCTCTCCGAAGTTCACGACATAGCAGCGGAGAGTTCCGATAGGGAACGAGATCGGCAGGCGCGTTACTACAACGCGGGCCGACGAGAAGCAAGTTTAAAGTCGGAGGCTTCGTTTGGATAAGGAACGAAGTCCATTCCAATGCAGCAAAAGGAGTAGCGGGGAAGCTAGCTCCGAAGTTTGCCGGGCCGTACGAAGTCACGGAAATCTTGGGCAGCAACACTTACGCGTTGCGTGACCAAGGTGGACGGACAGTGCGTCCGATCCACTCCGAACAGATGAAGACATACATCCCCGCGCAGACGTTCCTGTTAAAGAAGAGGACGTCGAGACCAGCGCCCGACCTCCGGGGGAAGGCGGGAGTCGCGTGGATGCGCCTACGACTCCATCAGCAGAGGCTGATGAGAAGAAGAGCGGTGCCAGCGGGCAAGCGTCCCAGACTGGAGCGCCTAGCCTAAGGAAAAACCTATTAAGCGTAAACGCGGACGCCCGCGTAAAGCGTCCTACACCGTCACGCAAGCGAGAAGCGTGACGGGAAAGCGAAGACCGGGTCGTCCACCCGGTTCTAAGAAGAAGGCCAGCGCGGCCAAACGTAAGACGCGAGGAAAACACGGTTGACATGAAAGAACCGACTCTGAGAGCCATTCCTCACAATCCCTCTTTTTCTTTCTGTCCCTTTCCTAGATGGACCCGTACGAGATGGAAGAGGGGATTGCCTGTCTCCTCAGCGAGGACGCTGAGGAACAATCAACGGAGTTCCCGACCGGGGGCACCATGGAGGGGACCCCCAAGGTGATGGAGGCGATTGGGGAAGGGCCCCAATCCCCGTCAAGCCGGTCAGAACCGGGGGCGAGCGACCAGGAGGTCGCCCGCAAGACGGAGGCGTGCGGCGAAGCCATCCAGCAGGGGACCATGAGGCCCCCTGCGCGACAGCGAGCGGCGGCAATGCCGCCCGCGAAGACGCCGAAGCGAGTGGCCAGGAGGCCACCCGCTCCCTACGGCGACCCCACGTCCCCGAACCAGGGGCCGTGGCCTCGACGACGGTGAGCGTCGACGAGGAGGGGGACGGAGAGGAGCTCCGTTCCTAATCGCCCCAGCGAGGAGGCGCCGAGGACGGCGCCCCCTTCAACAGCGGCCCCTTTCCGCCGCAGAGAAGCTGGAGGAGTTGGAGAGTTGTCTCCGCTCCTCCACCGACGACTATAGGTGGGCCGTCGGACAGCTGGAGGAAGCCCACCGGGCGTTCCTACGCTGTACGGAGAGGGCTGAGGGGGAGCTGGCGGAGATGGCGCGCGCCTCCCTCAGCCTCGTGGAGATACGCGCCCAGCGGGCGGGCCTGGCCGCATCTCGTCCGCGAACCAGTGTCCGAAGAAGGACCAATACGGGTGGTACCTCAGCAAGAGGAGGTACCAATAGGCTGCCTGTGCTGGATCCTTCCTCACCCCCTTTTGTAAATTAAGGGCCAAAATAAAGGCTTCGTGCCCTTGGTTTACGAACAACGATGGAGTTCGTGTAGAATTCATTTACCTCTCCCCCATCCCTTAATCCCCAACCTGTGGAGGATTGGCTCGCGAAGAGTAGCAGAGGCCGTAAAGTCGTAGCTTAACGGCGTCTGGGAGGAGGGTGTGACGTAAGGTACTGTCGTGTACCTGCGCGGCCGTCGCGAGCCTTCGCGGCAAGGGAGAGAGTTAGGCGGTGGCGCGCCGGAGCGGCGGCCATCTTGGAAGCTCGAGAGATTCTCTCGAGCCGTCGGCGACGACGGACGCGTGCGCGAGTGAAAACGGAAAATCGGCGTGTTCACCATGGAGGCGAGCGAGAACGAGGAACGATGGTAGCAGCCCTGTACGAGCCAGAGCTGCGATACCGTGAGTGCCCGCCCGACTATCGTTGTAAAGTGCGGGCGCGTACTGGCAAGGAGTCAAGGAGCGCCTTGACTCCCTTGGCGTCGAGTTTCGTCGAGTGAACGTGGGGAGCCGTCC